>VZSZ01000688.1:0-113028 GCA_013398815.1 Ibidorhyncha struthersii
ATCTTTCCTAAAGAGAACATAGCCCTCCATGACAGTGTTCCGGTCATGTGAGCCATCCCACCACATCTCAGCAATTGCAATGAGATCGTGGTCCTGTGACCGCACACAGATCTCTAACTCCTCCTGTTTATTCCCCATGCTACACGCGTTGGTGTACAGGCATTTCAGAAAAGCCAATGAGTGTGCACTTTTTGCCCTTGAGGAGTGGTGGGCCTTCTGATTCTCAAAAGAACTAGCACTCGGCCCCACAGTTGCTGAGCTACTATGCCCAGGCACCTCTCTAGTGAGCCCACATGAATGATCACCTCAGCTTTTCTGGGCCACTTTTAATCTCCATATGACCTATTGTCTCCCCTCCTTGTGAAAACACAGATTCCTCTTTCCACACAGGCAGTATGTGACAGGCCAACGCAGCCTCAAAGTGCTCACAAATGGCATTTAGGGACTGAAGTGACTCTTTCACTAGGTAACGCCTCAGGAGTACATGAGCTTACTGTACTATCTACAGATACTATTAGCTACAGCATCACTAACATTTAACTCAATGTTTCCTTTTCTGGCTGAGACAGTAGCAGACTTCAACAAGAGTTATTTGTTTATTTACTGTGACAAAACATTCTTCTTTATCTAAAAATAACCTGTTTGCAAGGAATTGTGGCATGTTCAGTGCAAAGCAAGAGAAAATTTGCTGAGCAGGGCAATAGGAAAGGGCTTGGTGAGACTGAATAAAAGATTCTGTAGACAGGAGATAGAAGACAAAATTATCTGTATTCCTGTTCATATTTTGATATGTTTTGGCATATATGGTTTTGGGTATTTTTTAAAAATATCAGATCTGTCTGTTCTGAGTTCTGCTTTAGCGCTGCAGCTCCTTCAGCTCTGTATTTCACTTCATAATTTGTGCCAGTAAACTTTACTACCTAAAATCATCTCCATCACCGTAAAATGAGCAAGAGACATTATTGTAATGATACTTGGCGGTATCATTAAAAGCTATTGAACAACATTTGCATAAGACAAACACTTGCTAATTGAAGCTCTTTCTACATTACTGTAGTATGTCAAGGTCAGATTTAATTTGTACTCTATGATAGAGATAGAACAAAGCTATAAATATGACTTATTTGCAGGACCACTCCTTTCTTAGGATTGTACCACCAGTCTGATATAATGACTGCACTTTTATAGTAAGTATCTGCTTAAGTGACTTGGAAATCTTGTAATAGACACATGTGTATAAATACAACATATTCATGTAACAAATGGTTTAAGAAGGAGGCAGAAGTAGATGTAAAATTTCAGTCCTTCAAAGCAACCTGAGTGAAGTTCATATGCTGAATGTTCTGTGTATGTTCTCCACTTTTCAACCATGACTACAAAATACTAACAGTTACCAGACTCAAAGGAATTTAGTGAGGAACTGAAGCCAGACAGAAAAAATTGTGAAATATCAACAGTTTCATAATGTTTACTTTAAACTATCTGGTGTCTTAAAAAAATGGAAAATTGAATCTGTCGCTCTCTGGAATGTCTTTACTAACCATGGCTGCTGTACCAACATTTTCTGACAGATTCACTGAATTTTGCTGGGAGGTAAAGGTGAACAAAGCGTGATTATTTTGATAACATTATCTACCAGGACATTAAGATTTTAACCTGACAAAGCAGGGGTTTTGGTGAAATGTTATCCAGTAATACTGTTTTCTGCCTGACTTAAGGTATCCTGAAACAAGTGGAAAGCTTGCTGCTGGGGAATATAGGAAAGATGAAGCTATGACAGTCTAAATAAGGCTTGTATGAAAAGGATAAAAGAACTCTCTGCTTCCATCAGTTAACTTATGTTGTCAGTGCCGGTGTTTTATAAATATTTCTAAGATGTGCATTCTAGAAATAAAAAAATCCTCTTTGGTCATATTGTTTCTCATCTCCCTAACATTGTTTTCTTTTTTTCTTGATACATGAATTAAATTCAGTAGGCATTTAAATAGCTTAGCTCCAACAGAAACTGTGGAAATATACCTATCCTGAAATAACTAAGTGATGAAAAGCTCATCTGAGTTGAAATCTGTTCCAGATGGGGCAGAGCTGGGTTTAGAATGAAGACCATTGTCTAAACATGAAGTCACTCTGGGGGGAGGCCACGCTCTTCTACCAGAAATGCCATCCTGGGAATTTTTTCTAAGACTTCATTTGAATGGTTCTGCTGCTATAGGTAAAACATCATTTGCTGAAAAATTCCCTTGTCTTTGCGTGGCAGTCCTCTCTGACTATATTGTCTTGCCGTGTATCCTCAGGAGCTGTTGCACAGGCCTCCTAGACTCTGCATAAGCAACCTCATAGCGTTTTCCACTGTAGAGCAGGGAAGGGGTCAAGTCTCTGTGAATCCAGGTCACACATGTCAGCAAGCAGCAGGAGCTGCCGCCAGATGATGGTTCTCTGACTCTGGTTCTCAGGAGTCCTGAGCAGGAGCAAAGAGGTCTGCCTGTGAGCAAGGGCTTCTCATCCCAGATCCTTCTCGTACCGGGGCAGGGCTTGTCACCTCTGGGAAGCCTGGGGGAGACCGGAGCACTTTGGGAACCACAAAATAATTTCAGAGTGGAGGAATTCTTACAGGTAAAATTCAAACTAAAAATATTTCTTCCCTTCCAAACACACATTTAAAAATATCACAATACTTGCAATATAATTTGCTATTTTATGACAGCTTTTAAATGCTATAAATAGTCCATGGTGACTTTTGGCATCAATGTGTTCTAAGTGCATAGTGTCTGAATATGGCTTAATATTGGGATATTTTGCTCTGAGTTACCGGCACCCACTCTTTTTTTTAATGTTTTCATATTTGATAGTAAACTAATTTCCAAGCAATTTATTTTATTAAATTTTTGTTACAAAAAAATTCCAGTGCTAGAAATCACAGCAGAATTATAATAACCTCCCAGAAATTAATTTTATAATTTTAGAAACTGTATTTTAGAGTATTTCTTATTGGTTTTGATCATGGTTTAGATATTCAGTAAATTTATTAATTGGTAAAAATTGCATTTTAAATTCATTCATTTGTTATTTAAAAATCAGTGAATAGATTTCTTGGAGTATTTATTGAAGTGGAGCAATAGTACTAAATGGAATGTGCAAATAGTTTTCTGGAATCATCATTAGAGATGGGTGATAATTGCTTTATGAATAATTTGAGCTTGAACTGTTGAAAATAAGTTCAGATAGTTAAATAAGCATGAAACTAACTCTTTAAGCAGAAATATTTCATTTCAGGCTTTTTCTTTGTCCTTACCGGTCAAAGCATTTCTCCTTGCTGGAAGTGTTAGTGTCAAAACACACAAAAAATTCTCTTCTGTCACCATTGTTCTGTGAACAAATAAATCCTGCTAGTTTTAAAATACATAACAATCTTCATCATCACGATCCTCGAGTGGGTGCACTCGAGCCCTTAACCAAACTAGCGGTAGTTTGGTATAGGCTCCAAAGGGGGTAAAAGCCTAAGCTGTAAACAGACCAAGAACTCCTCTAGTTTCAATCTGTTCTCTGAAAACCCACAAAGGAGCAGAGTGACGCAGTGAGGATCGATGCATATGAGCTTGGAACACTGATCATGCGATTAACACGTGAATAGCAGGTGGCTTTTCCAAGACTCATTTATCAAGGCACGAAGAAATTTGTGTGTACGAGGACTCCCACGCATACCTTTTCCAACGCATGCAACTTGACTACGAACCACTTTATTCCATAAATATGACAGCCTAAGTGAGCCTTCTTTGAGCAATCCTGGCTCAGCAGCCTGGATGCATGGCAGCGATGTCCCCTTGAGCTGGATACCTCTCAAGGTTGCTCCTCGAGGCAGAGAGACCTTTTACCAATGGGACATCTTTGATAACTAACCAATACCATGCATAATCTTGTAGTACAGTAACTTTGATTTTGACTTGGTAACTGATTTGTGCCTTGGTACCTTTGATTTGTGCCTTGGTACCTTTGATTTTTGTCTTGGGCTTTGATTTTTGTCTTGTTAAATTTGATTTGTGCCTTGGTAGTTTTGAATCATTCTTCAAATGATTGTGCCGTATAATAATAGAGGGAAGCTTGCCATCAAACTTTGTTAAATCGCACTTTTACAACATCATATTAAAACCATTTTTGCTAATAACTTCGACAGTGGTTCTTTAAGCATTCTAAATCACCCATTTGTGACAGCCAGTTACAGGTAAAGATGCTGACAGAATACACAGGAGAAGTAATGACAGCTCAGTCTTAGAATCCCCGGTGAACATCTTCTACAGGTTGGGAATAAAATAATGTATTTTTACATATTTTTTAAAAAGATATATAAGCAGCTTTGGTTTACATACCTCTTTCCTGGACAGGATAGGTGAATACATAGCTCCTGAATTTAGAAGATGGGAAGACGGGCTGTCTCTGCTTCTCTCTGACTGCATGGGAATCCACGGAACCTGAGGAAAAAAGGAGTCACAATTTTATTTCATCTTGATCAGTCAGTGCAGCTGGCAGCAAAAAGTGCATTTTAAGATGTTTTAATAGGTATTCAGCCTTCAAAGGCATATTGAAGTCTCATTGAAGCATTCCGTTCCCTTAAGCAATGTAAAGTTGAGGTTTTTTGATAAATGATAAAACTATAGCCTTGGAATTATACTATATACAGTGATTGTTCTTTGCACTTTTGCATGAATGTGTAAACATAAAAGGACCCCTCATTTACATTTAATTTGGTTTAGTGCTTGTAGAAGTGATAATTGACCTTAAAGAATCCGAGGGCAAAAATAGTTCTTTACCCTTGCAACCAAATGAAACCACAAGGCAAACCTGTTGTCACTGCAGAAATGAAGGCAATGCTCGTACTGTTGTAATCTGGAAGAGAACTTCATGGACAGAGGCTGTGATGACATACTGTTTAAATCCATGTATACACTGACTGATGTTTTGATAGGAGTTAGATAAACCTCTAAAAGGAATTAAATTTATCAATTACTGTTTGTTTACAATTTCATAGTTGTCTCAGTCTATATATATGACCCATTTACTGTTTTGATTAGCTTTAGTTATGACAGTCCCTGCTCAGATAATATGCATGCAACTGGAAGTTTTTGAAGTGCCAGCTGTCAGATAGTGAAATGCTGTAAATCCACCATGTCGACTTTGTGCTACAAAAGGTTAAGTTCATTCAGCAAAAATCTGTGACATTCTTGCAACTATCTGAGGCAAAAATCTTCTTCTTGTATATTACTTTTTTACTAAAAGTAGTTTTAGTACTTTTTCCTTCAGGCTTTTTTACTAAAAAAGGGTTTTGCTTATCATCCTTTAGAGTCTGATTTATTAAATTCTAAATTAAGATTGACAGATTATATTTTGACAGTTTCTGGATATTTATGCTTTCAAATCAGGTGAATCCAGGAGGGAATTCTTCTTATCTTGTAATTATGAGTTGTACAAGATGAAGAAATTTGCATACGCTTGGCTCAAACTCTGAGGTGCACATATCCTCAAATGGGAAAAACCTCTATCATTTTAGCCTTCTCCTGGAATAGTTTAATCTATGTGGTAATGTTCTTGGGATAAATTTGATTGCACGTTTGCATATCTCCCATTATATTTCCATTTTCTGCACAATTGATCTCTGCCTGCCTAATTTCTGTGGTCTGGAACTGAAAAACTTTCATGATACTGTAAAGTTGTAAGACGAAAGAAAACCAAACTTTGAAGTAAAATAGAAATGAGATTCAGTTGTAATATTCAATATGTATCTATCAAAAAAAATACCCTCTTAATAAGAAGGCCAACTAACAGCAGAAATAACAGCAGTTATTTCATTTTTTGATATCAGATATTGATCTAGGTGTGACACACTTGTAAGACAGTAGTAGCTTGGACCTTACACTGTAGTAGGAAGGAAAGTTGTTTCATTTTAGAAATATGACCTTAGGGCTGTATCACCGGATTTTCTGAAAGGGGATACCTGTGTATAACCTTTACTGAAGTTCCGTTTTTCTCTACTTTTCTATTTTGAATGAAAAATAGATCTAATTTTAAGTTAGACCAAGGAAAGGATGTTATGGAACTAGATTTCTAATTCTTAAGAAAGTAACTTGCTCCAAAATGCCAGTGCTGTTTCATGATTCTGGAGCAAGAGTCCTACTTATGCCAGCTGTTATCTTTGAGCTGCCAAATCTTGACATTCAGCATTTATAAAACTAGAGTGAAACATCTTCTTAAGTGTTTGTTTAATTTTTAGCACTTTCAGTCAGAAAGGATGGATAGATGCCTTCAGACTGAATTCAGACAAATATTGTTGATGTTTACTCCAGGGAAATGTGTGGGAAGCAGAACACCAAGTGGTGCATTTTTTGCTATTTTTTTTTAAGAAATGTATATAGGTATCTTTCTTCTTTCAGCTAGTGGAACAGCACAGCCTTTGAGCTATTTCTAAGCAACAAGTCAGCACGTACAACTTATCTGGATGAAGCTTTTTATAGTGTTTTTCAGGAAAGCGTTAGAATTTCAGAGAACTTGGTCCTGATAGCATATTAGTGCCCTTGTTGTTACAAATTCACCTTATTCTCTCATCTTTGACCATCAAACATCATCATTGATGTCATACATGTTTAACAGAGTAAGAGCAGAGGTTAGCCTAAGATATGAATATAGATTTCTCTGAAAAGTACAATGATGGGCTGTATCTTTTTCTGCACCTTAGAGCAGCATATCTCCAAGAGTCAAGCATATGAAAGTAAAAGTCTCTAATTATGTTGGCTTCAGCTCTTCTTTCAATAACATGGCCACAAGTTTTTGAGTGTTAGGGAAATCAAACACAACCAAATTAGTCTGGAGTTTAATTTATATCATCAAGAACCTTAAGCAAGTGTTTATTATCCAAAAGTGGTAATAATCTTAGGCAACAATTTACTTGGATATTGTCAGCACTGTGCAGGGAAGCTGTTTCGCTTTCACCCACATGAACTTTAAAAGATTTAGTTTCAAAGACTTCCAGGATTACAGCCAACACACAGTGCTGTGGTTAATTATGTGTAGTTGTTGAACTCAAACATAGCCTCACTGATTATAGATGGATATTAATCTAGGGTAGATTCATCATGCTTTCGCTTTCAAACTCAACACCCCCAACACCCCCCCAAGTTGTTAGTTAGTTGTCCTCAGTTTCTGAGTACTTTCAATGATACTCAGAAGTGGGAGAGACTTCTTGCTCTCTGGATCTGGTTCCTTGTAAGCTGAAGCCCATAGTTAGAGATTTCCCTAAAACTTGCATAGATCTGTGCTGCTGTTGAAAGGGGATTCCCTCTTTCTGTTCTTCCTAACTCCTCCATCACTCACAACCCAGTCCTGCGAACCCCCCAAAAAAAGAAAAGAAATTTTTTGTTTTAAAAAAAAGCTGTTTCCCATTCCAGAGGAACAGCTCGAAATGACTGTGCGTTCCTGATAACATGTAGTTATTCTATATGATTCATTTTATGGTATTTAAATAAATATCATTGTAATTTATTTTTATGGATTAAGAATTTTTAATATACTATCTTCCTTTCAATTTTTCTATCAGTAATTCCCTAAGCAAAAGTGTATGGATGCCATCATTTCTTAGGCAACAATTTTAACTGTGTTTTATGTACTGATTGTCATTGTTGTCTTAGTCTGATGGAACTTTTACAAACCTGGTGTAACTCCTTCTATGCAGCCATTGCATATCCATTCATTCTGATTATTTAGTGATTTTCTGTAACACTTAATGCTCTGTATATCTAATTGTATTCATACATTCTTCTTACTGTGTGAGAAGATTCTGCTTAGCCACTTTTATTTCCAAAAATTTTCACTGAAAAACAACATTGTTTGCTTATTATTTTCTGTATACTCTCCTGGATTGCTTTGCCAGGAGAAAGGGATAGACATCTCCAGGCAGCAACCAATGCTACTCACCTTTAGACGTCTGCCACAGGATGGGTAGCCATATCCCGCAGACTGCAGAGGGAGCCTTGAACAGGTTTCAACTAACATGTTCCTTTCAGATGCTTAGCGTTGTATTTGTCTGAGTAGGTATTTAAAGTTCAACAAGAAGAATCAAATTTAGTGACATGAATCACAAAAAGCCTTAAAATAAGATTTGCTTGCTAATCTCCTGTGTCTCTTCAGCACTGAACAGAAAGGATAGTTGGGCAGCCTTTACATCTCATTCTGAAATTTTTGTACTTGTGTTTTTTTTTCATGTGGTTTTATATTCTGGTGTAACAGTACTTAGATAAACCGTAAGATGAGACATCGTTGTTAAACCAAGTCTCCAGCCAATTCTTTCCTGAATTTCCAGTTCTCTCCAGGCCAACAAAAAAATTCTTTTGATTTAACCTTCTGAATTTGCTCAGGAAAGAACGTATTGTTTCAAGTATATTATTTTCTTTAATTATACTGATTAGGATTTGAATTGGAAGAAACACCTTATAGGTGATACACACTAAATTAACTAATTTAATGTCAATCCAGTTTGCCAGTACTAAATCATGCCAAAAAAATCACTAATTACCAAGGTATGTAAGACACAACAAAACCTTGGATACTAGGTATATGTAGGAAATAGCCACATCTTATAGAGCCTAAAGAAAAATTTTAATGACCTGTTGGAGCGAGTCCAGAGAAGGGCCATGAAGATGATGAGGGGGCTGAAGCACCTCCTCTATGAAGACAGGCTGAGAGAGTTGGGGTTGTTCAGCCTGGAGAAGAGAAGGCTCCGGGGAGACATTATTGCAGCTTTCCAGTACCTAAAGGGGCCTACAGGAACGATGGGGAGGGACTCTTTGTCAGGGAGTGTAGTGATAGGACGAGGGGTAACAGGTTTAAACTGAAAGAGCATAGATTTAGATTAGATATTAGGAGGAAATTCTTTACTCTGAGGGTGGTGAGGCGCTAGAACAGGTTGCCCAGAGAAGTTGTGGATGCCCCATCCCTTGAAGTGTTCAAGGCTAGGTTGGATGGGTTAGGGAGAATAAAAATTCCACATGGACATTTTAGGTTTGATTTTCAAGGTAGAGATACAGCCTAGTGCTGGTATTAAATCCTTCTGAACTGAAGGACATGCCCATGTATATGTATGTGCATTTATGTGCATCTATACCTCAGTAGATATATATATTTTTACCACTGTAGCTGCACTGTGACCCCTCACTTCATTAGCTGAGATCACTAAATCTGAGGTTGAGCTAAATCTGTTTACAGACATTTCCTTAATGTGAGTTCT
Source organism: Ibidorhyncha struthersii (assembly GCA_013398815.1). Lineage (NCBI taxonomy): Eukaryota > Metazoa > Chordata > Aves > Charadriiformes > Charadriidae > Ibidorhyncha > Ibidorhyncha struthersii. The sequence goes on from VZSZ01000688.1 coordinate 9,269, forward strand.
GTCATCTAGTTTTATGAATACCCTGTATTTTCAATTCCAAAGTCTGGAATATATGTCTAAGGGGTAAAAAAATAGAATTTGACTAACTTGATCTGTCACTACTAATTAATCAGCTGCAGCAGCTATTTATATAGTTGAAGGAAAAATTTTACAATCAAAGCCTTAGAACTGGAATGCACTTTTTTACACTTCCAAAATTATAATGCAGTGCTGCTGAAGCCCAAGTTGATTTAAAATTAGTGGAAACTACTTGTTAATACAAAAGTATTTTGGAACATTACATATTCATTTTTTATAATCTATAATATATTTGCATAGCTTCAGCTAGAACTGAATTACTATTCTCTTACTTTAGTACTACTTATATAGAAGCATCTTCATTGGGAAAACAATTTACAGAGTAAAGACATTAATTTATTATTTTTAGCTACGTATGTCCAATTTGTGGATGGGGGACAGGCAAGGGACCATGCCTATAGACCCCTCTATGTTATCTGTATGTACTGCCCGTGGTATTGCAGCCTGACGTCCCTACTTTGAGACTGGATATGTTCCACAAAAATGGAGAAACCACTGTATCCATTTGTATCCACCCCTCCTTGTTTCAGCTATGGTCTATCTGGTGTGGGTATGTTCTAACTACTTCATGCAGCTTCTGCTTAACATCCTTCCAGAGTTGAACACAGCAGGAAACATGACACAACTAATGTAATCAAATATTACCTGCCGACAACTGTGTAATCTCCTTGCTTTCTTTCCTTTTCGACATGCTTCCTTAATCCAGCTACTAGTCTGTGAACAATGTCCACAAATCCCTCAATTTACCGAGTTTTAGCACCACAGTTAGACAGAGCAGTAATCACTCTAATCATACCAGCAAACAGCAGTTGAGCGGCATCAGTCCCCCACCTGGGTGTCAGAGGTCCACACCACAGTCTTCTCGATCATCTGAAACCTGTCAAAGAGGTATGAGCATCCATTCTTTGTCAAAGTACATTCTGCAATGTAATGGTAGTCACATAAAGTCAACGGTCTGGGTTCATGCTTAACATATATTGGTAGTTTTGGGTAGGTCAGAAAATCTATCATCCTGAGAGAGTTAATTTACTTTTTCTCTTGTGTTCATTTAAGAAAAATAATAACAGCGTGGTTTTCATTAAAGATGGAGCCCAGAGGGTTTGTATTCAAATTGTATTAGAGGACCATCTTATTTCCCTCCAGTTTAAACCTCTTGAGACCTACAGAGTACAGGCCAGGACACAAGTTTTCACTAACCTCTGCAAGGTGTTTTTTTTCTCTGTCTTATGCATATAGTCTTCTCCGTCTAAGATACAGTAGGCATTAACTTTTTTTCCTCTACCTGCCATTTTCTACTTTATATGTTTGTTCTGTGAATGAAGCAATGTTTTGCAATTAGCAAGGGTTTTGGAAGTCATGTGTTTCTCAGGTGAGCTGCTCCACTCAAAGAGCTAACGAAAACGCTATGGAGAAACAGAGGATCTTTTACACCTGCAGGGGGCATTGCAATACAAAGAAAAGGAGCAATGAGAGCTGTTGAGGCTTTTTCTGACCAATTTTTCCGGTAATATTTTATGATATTTTGACTGTCAGGTTTGGACTTTTTTTTTTCTTTTCAAAACGTAGCAAGATGTTTAGAAGACATTAATAAGCTTCTTTTCTAGTGTTTTTGAAGTCACATTAGGAAGGAGATTTAAAACACATTCTGAAAGACGTCAGTATTCTTGCACTGACTGATATTGATGAGGAACATTGGAACGATGGTATTAAAATGGGACATAAAATGCAAATAATAGTTTCTGTACTATAAAAAAAGAGTTGGCAAATTATCCATTAATAATATTTCAAACATCTTCACTAATTTGGTAATTCTAATTAGTCTGTAAACATTATGAATCTCTTGCTGTATTTTTTAATAGCTATAATTATATTTATAAAGAGGAAACAAGAAATGGCATCTTAGATGACCAGCAGTTCTGATATAAAATGTTAGCTAATGTGTTATGCACATATATGAGAGTGCTGTTGGATAACTTGTCACTCTTCATAGAATTAATTAAATATATCTTTCATTAAGTATGGTAGTACAATTTTACAAATTTATAACCTACAGCTAGTTCAAACCAGCTGATGTGTAACTTTTTCTTCACAGACAATACGGGGACTCTTACAGACATAAACATTGGGTATTGTGGAAATGTGCTCCTAAGATAGCCAAAATATGTACATATGATTCTGTATACAAGCAGAATATGATGATCAAATGGCCTCATACAGATTTCATTGATTTGTCAACACTATTTCAACCATGCTCTGCTTCTGACTTATGGAAAATCTTTTTCCTTAGAAGCAGACAAAAAAGCTGTAACTGTCAGCAAAAAGGGAAGGTGACCAGACTTGAGAGCTGTCACTGGGAGGAAAAACCTGATTAGATGGATTTACTAACCGCTCAAAAGGAAAAGACTATCCAAGCTCTGCAAGTACAGTAGAATGGCTGTAGTGGTAGCAGCATGATTGACAGTAGTTCTATGCAATTTCAGCTTATTTTATTCCCTTTCACTCCTAAAATGACATTTTTTGTGTCTCTTCACTTTTCCCACTAGCAGTCAAATTATAATGACTTACAAGGTTTAGTTGCAGTGTGCTTTATGATGGCAGACTGTTATACTTTCGAAATGGAGTCAGTCATCTTTGCAAATTTGTTTGTATCCAGTTATACCCAGGGAAAATGGAAGACCTATTCTGATGGTACAATAATCGTAGATTAGAGGCTTAGCTGAGGAGAGATCATTTTATTTCCAGGATTTATCAGTAAACTGCTTATAAACGCTATTGATTTGTTGGCTGCTTCTTTGTAGTCTTAAAGCAAAGGTTTGACACCATGTTCCTGATATTCTGCATTTTCTGATAAATTCTCTGCACTGCAATAACCATTGTGTTCTTGCAGCAGATCCCTATCTCTAGCTTTTTCAAAATTAAATGAAAAGCCATTAGCATTTACTTACTGTATTTTTTTCCTGCATTAGAGTTTCAGTACTTCTGGTTTCACTTTCTGTCACATTCTAAAGAAGGAAACAATGATTTGTTTTTATCATTTTCTTCTCTCTTTGACATCATTCTAAGAAAAAGAAAAACCGTCATCGTAGTTGCAATACTGTCAGGCATGGCAAACCGCTGTAGCTTCATATAACCCCCACCAAAAGGAAAATATATTGTGCATACTAACATAATGACATTATCTATTTCAGATGTGCATTTAATTTATACAAATTTCATAACCACTTAACTTCCACATTTTTAAACCAGTTGTGGGGTTTTCTTACAGATTTCCTCACCAGTTTGTTCAGACAACGGTGTGTTCTATTTGTAAGTACTTCTTTACTTAGTCATCCATATTGCATTAATAGCCCTCTAGACTGAAAGCAGATGTATTTTTTTATTCTTAACAGAGCAACTGGTAAGCCTCATAGTTGTAAATGTTATGATGATCAAAAGTATGTTGCTGTGATTATTTTTGAGATACTATTGCCAAAATGAAAAAAATTGAGGAAGGAGAAAGACTTGATAGCATTCGCCAAATGAAAGCTAACCAAATAGTGAGCAATATGAAACAGCTTAATTCTTAATTAGTTAAAGATCTGTTTGCTTCATCTGGCCATCACTTGTTATTGATGTAATAATGCTTATGCTTGGAAGGGCACAGATACTGCTAAGTTTCTTAAGATGACAGAGAGAAGAGTCATCACCTCTTGACACATATTTGTTATAGTTTCCCTTTTGGTCTAGGAAGTGTTAAAGGTCAGGGCTCTGGCATTCAGGTTGAATCCCAAGAATTCATACTTGAAGTTTGGGCTTAAAATACATTTTCCACATTTACCACATTTTGAAGCCCTTTACAAGTATATGTAAATAAGATAATTATTTCTTTGTTCACAGGGAGTTTACAAGATCCAAAACATAGATTTTTATGGACAACAATGATGGAATAGAGGACTACAAATATACATCTGTTTATCTCCATTTTATATTATTTTGAAGGTTTTCAGCTCATCTTTTCTCCTTCCATAACAGAAAGCTGACAAAGCCATGCATATCAAAAACAATGCAATAAAGGGAAGCTAGAAAATACGTATCTTGTTATCAACAGTGTTTACTTGTAGTTGTAAGTTACATAACAGATTCTTCAATATTCAAATTCCTTTAGCTAGAATGACATCTCTTTAAAAGATATACAGATCAGGAAAGATGATTAGGTTAGGACAGTTACAAAGTAATTCCTTTATTACTGAATGTAAAAGGAATCTGAAAGCTCACGTTATAAAATCATAATGTCCTTGGTTAGCTATAAAATATTTGATCATGTAGAGCCAGATAGGTGAATTCCTCGCCCTAATCTCAGGTGGTAAACACACAAAGACAGCTGTGGGCTTAACTTTCTAGTGAGAAGTAGTTTACTACTCCTAGATATTGCTCTGTATAATCTATACATAGAATAGCAATGTCACAAGGCAACTATGAGAAAAATGGGTTAAATTTTTAAACCTGGAGTTAACCAATAATAATAATAATAATAATAATAATAATAATAATAATAATAATAATAATAATAATAATAAAGCCTGTATTCTGCCAGTGATTTGGGACAAGATTCTTTACTACCAGCACACACAAAGTTCTCTTGCATTCAAAAATTGTCTTTTGTTCTGTCTGGGGTGAGGTTGAGGTATAAAACTCGTTGTCATTGTTTCAGACACCTTATTTCATCATTTCCATACCATTGCTATTGCCAAGGACCCAAGAATTAGCCACAGTGAAGAAAACTGATTTTCAGTAGTGCTTGTTACTGACAGCACTTTGGAATAACTACTCTGCCTTGGTGGTAATCCCACAATCTGGTCAGGTCCATAGATCTGCCATCCTTCTACATGCTATAGAAGGTCGCTTTCCTTCTCCAGATAGGGACTTAGCAACTCCTGTTTCTTTTCTTCATCTTTTCTGAGAATTCAGGACAGACTTGACGCTGGCAAAGTGACCCTGTTTGCCCTCAGCCAGTCAGGACACTGAGCCTTTTACTTCCTTGTTACACTGGATTGCACTAGGTGGTGGTGGAAGCCAAAAGAATATTCTCTATCTTCATTTTGTATTACGAAATAGCCTAGTAACTTGGCTGAAGGGAAAAAACATTTTTTTAAAAAAAGAGCATTTAAGACACAAATTTTCTGCTGAAAGGTTTCATGTTGCTTTTGTAAGATAGCGGTAGAAGAGGTCTTCAGGCTGTGATAAAGTCAGAGGATCTGGCACGAGGAAAGGTGAAAACTACCAAAGGCTTGACAGGGACAGGACATGCCAGTTCATGAAAAACAGAGAAACTCATTCTTCATCCTAGTCTCTAAACCAGGTGTGGAATCAAGGAAGTGAACCATGCAAGCAGCTCCCAGGTACATAGTTGTTACAAGTCTCTTGCAGAAAGGCACTATTTTGTATTTGGGTGCTGATGACAGAGGGAATTATAGACATTCATGGCAAGCCAAGCCCTAGTATCTTAGACCACAACAGACAGTAACCCCAGATTACACAGCTTTGACTACTCATCTCTAGGCAACCAAGCCCTGCAGTCCATCAAATTCTCTCCCTTTCAAGGGGAGAATAAATAGATTATTCACTTTTTTACTATTTATTTATTTATCTTAAATGTTTCCATTTATTTCTCTGCTCTTTTCAGTTTTCATTTAACTTATTCCTTGGTGTACATAAAGCAAGATCCATTCTTCCCAGATGAAGTATTCCCTGCTGAAATAGCCTACTACCATGGTACAGAGCAGTAGAAATACTTCAGAGGAGTACTGATCGGGTGCAGGTCCAAGAACCTACAAAGTACTTCCAGGAAATCTGAAAGGTTGTTTGGCGAATCACTTTTCAGGGTAGTAGTGATTCCTCCATTCCTCCTCATGCACAGCAAAAGAAAAAATAACTTGTGACTAGAAGGTTAAAGTATATATAGCAAGGAGATTTCATACTCTAATATGACATGTAGTCAGCCCTCTTAAAAATATTACTATCTCATAGGAGGAAAATGACATTTCTGTCTTTCCTGGAATATATAGTCCCTTACTGCCCTTAAGAGCCTATTCCAGAAGCAGAACTAAATTATAATCACATTTCCATTCATTTCCATTTCCATAATCACACATTTTTAAAACTTACTAAACCATAAAAAAAATTATAATATTTGTCTTGTATGCAAAGATTTTCTATGCTATCAGCTAGTAACAATGTTCATAAGGTAAGAGCTGGTTTATGACAGGCCTATTATGAATAAGTTTGCCTGTCTATGACTTGATATTAAAACTGCAACTATTTCCTCAGTCGTTGAGGGACAGCCACAGAGGAATGCAGGCAGTTTGTGGTTATGGATTAGGAATAGGGTATTCAGAAAAACAGGATGATCACTCTCTACAACTACCTGAAAGGAGGTTGTAGAGAGATGGGGACTGACCTCTTCTCCCTAGTGACAAGTGAGAGGATGAGAGGAAAGGGGTTCAAGTTAAGCCAGGGGAGGTTTAGGTTGGATATTAGGAAAAAATTTTTCACTGAAAGGGTTATCCAGCATTGGAATAGGCTGCCCAGGGAGGTGGTGGAGTCGCCATCCCTGGAGGTGTTTAAAAAAATGGTAGACGTGGTACTTGGGGATATGGTTTAGAAGTGGTTTTGTCAGGTTAGGTTAATGGTTGGACTCGATGATCTTAAAGGTCCCTTCCAATCTTAACAATTCTATGATTCTATGATTCTGTGATCAACAGTCACATATTTGGAGGAACGGTGTCACCTTTCAAATCTAATTTTCAGGAAGACTTTCTCTTCAGAAAGGATTTAAAGCTTACTGATGACTGGAGGCCAACATTTTGGCAGTCCCAACCATAAATAGCATTTCTTGAGCATAAAATTATGAAAAGAACAGAATTAGTTGTATTACTTGAGGTTGAAATGAAGAAAGAAATCCTTATTTTTGAATCTTACAATGATTCATGTTATAAAAATCTTTCACACAGAAATTAATTGAGAAGTGTTATTTTCATTGCATTGTCCAACTTTCTAACAGACTTCTCAGCCTAATGACCTAATTAATATTCTTAGTTAATGTGGAACACATGTTATACATATATGACAGCAGAGAAAGAAACTTCTAGTTAGGAAATGGATTATTAACTTGAGAAGGTGTATAAACTGTAGGAGTATTTATTTTCTTGGGTTCTTATGGACATTTCGACCTTTACAGGCTTTGCTACTGAACCTAGTGAAACTGTAAAGGATGTGTGGCCAGCAGGTCGAGGGAGGTCATCCTTCCCCTCTACTCTGCCCTAGTGAGGCCACATCTGGAGCACTGTGTCCAGTTCTGGGCTCCCCAATTCAGGAAGGACAGGGAACTGCTGGAGAGTGTCCAGCAAAAGGCTGCTAAGATGATTAAGGGATTGGAGCATCTTTCTTACGAGGAAAGGCTCAGGCACTTGGGTCTTTTTAGTCTAGAGAAAAGAAGACTGAGGGGGGATCTTACCAATACTTATAAATACTTAAAGGGAGAGTACCAGGGGGAAGGGAATAAAAGGTAATGGGCACAAACTTGAACATAGAAAGTTCCATCTGAACATGAGGAGGAACTTCTTTACTTTGAGGGTGGCAGAGCACTGGAACTGTCTCCCACACTGGAGACATTCAAAACCCGCCTGGGCGTCATCCTGTGCAACCTGCTGTAGGTGACCCTGCTGTGGCAGGGGGGTTTGGATTAGATGATCTCCAGAGGTCCCTTCCAACCCTGACCATTCGGTGATTCTGTGATTCTGTGATCTGAAATATATTAGGGACTTAAAACTTCTGTATTCAAGTGACACTGACTCTTGAACTGGCTGTGACATGACAAGATACTTTGCCATCCTAAACTCACGTGGACATGTCCTTACCATAATTTCTACTCATATAAAGTAAAAAATATTGGTAAATAAAAGCTGCATCTGGCCAAGAGATCACCTGTGGTTTAACATGACGAATGCTAAGAACCTCTACATCCACCTGAAGTGTTTTTCCAAAGCGCTGCCTTAGATTCTCAAGGCAGTATCATGCACAATAGGTTTGGTCCCTGAGAAGTAAGGAAGTCAACTGACTGTCATCTGAGAAACCCCACTGAGACTGGATGGACTGTTCTCTCTCATCCACTTTTAGGGTACCTGAAACACCCAAAATAGTCAGTTCCTATTGTCAAAAGACATAGTCCCACAGGTTCTTTTCCTGACAGGTTTTATGGTTAGGGTGCACCCAAGGGGTAGAACCAGGAGCCAAGGGTCACCATAGAGCCAGCAGGACTGGGCTCTTTTTTAATAAGAGCTCCATCCCACAGCACCCAGTGAAGGAGCAGAGCTGGACCAGGACCAGCCCAGAGCTATGTGTCCACCCCAGCAAGGTCATAGTGACAGGGAGGGCTGAAGTCCAGCCAATGAGTCAGCCTTTAGGTTAGGGTCAGGATCAGGTCTGGAGACAGGAACAAGAGTGAGCCCAAAATGCTAAGGTCAAAGGCCAGACCAGGCAGTCAGATCTGTGGGTTAAGGTCAAGATCAATGTGGTACATTGCTGGACATGGAAATGGTTGCAATGCAGCTGCAATGTGACTCAGACAGACACCCACCAACCTGGAGAGCATTAGTGTAAGAGCAGCTCATAAGGGAAGGTGAGGGAGACTTCACTGAAGCTTCTTCCAGCTTTTCTCGAAGAGCTCCCCAGGTGGCTGAGGGATCTCAAACAGGTCTCTTTAAAGAGGTGGCCTTGAGCAATGAGAAGAAATCTCCCACAGTGGACAGCACTCCAGGCCTTGACAGCTAGCTCTGCTTTTTTCCCCATCACAAACATCCATGCGTATTTGAGGTCCTCCATCATGAGGGTTTTCTCTCTTTCCCTACATGTGGTTTCAGTTTGTTAGTGTGAATTTTCACAGGAAAAATAAATGTCTGTGATTCACCAAGAGTTGCAACAGGAAAGATGCACCAGACTGCTATGTCTTCATGAAGTTTTTTCCCAATTGTTGACATTGGTAATTTTGAAAGACCTAAGCTAAGTGACCTAACAATGAGTCAAGACAAATCTGAACCCTTTTCCTAGGGAGTCCACTTATGCTGTTATTAAAATTATACAGCTGTAATGGGGAACTTCTGAAACAAACTTTTAGTACTGCTGTTAGTGTCAAGGCCTCCTACAGTAATTGGCACTGGTTTATTATGAATGATCTAGGCAAAGAATGTTTTGCTAATCGTAGAGCTTTCATACCTGAGAAAAGGTAAGAAAAAAAACATAATTTGAATGTTCAATATTAATAACAAATTATGAATTACTGGGAAGATTAAGATTTTCAGCCCTGGAAGCAAACTATGATAAACATTTTAAATCTAGTTGCAGTTGTGCTTTACTTGAAATTTGTAACTTTGTAAGATAAACTTCTGCTGCAGTTTCTGACAATAAAGAATGAGGGAATTTGTTCCTTAATGGAAAGTGATTTTTTTTAAAGTTATAAGATAACTGGATCACATGCCCAAAAAACCAAGAGTGTGAGTCTTTAAGGAAATTATCATTGATTCTGATAAATGGAAGGTGAGGAGGTTATTACCAAAACCAGAATTACAACTGTCAAGAGCACTGAAGCTCAACTGAGAGATCTAGGATTCTCTCTAAGGAACCAAAGCAAACAGTATGATGCAATGTAAGTGGCAGAAACTTACTTCATGTCATTTATTGGTTAGCTTTGGCATGGTGGTTGGCCATAATCCAGTCTTCCAGCCAAAAACCAGTGAATCCAAGCTTATTAACTGGAACTGTATTGACATTAGGAGAAATTAAATATGTATTGCAGGATCCAGGAGTATTGCCAGTTTCCCATCTCCAACTGTCTCCATCCCTAGATGCAGTCCAGTTACGTTCTGACTCTATCTGAATGAAACCTGCATAAGCAGTAGGCTGTCATTACCACATGCTCTTGTTTTCCTAGAAAGGGAAAGAAGGCATCCATGCCAGATGCTGTCACATGCATATGATCGGAGAAGCAGGTCTTGTGATCCAGGAAATTTTGTGGCATGCCCTGGCACATAAATGTTGTTGCAGACAGAGAAGCCAGTCTTCTCCATCTGACTCTTGGGAAGACAGTGGTTTTGATGGATTTCTTAATAAGGAGTGGAGATTAAGATTTGGATGTTCAGGTTTTACTTAATGAAAATCAGTTTTTCAGTTGATTTTTCAATCTAGTTTTTACTTTTTAATTGTCATAATTCCTTCCTGACCTCCTCTTTCTTCTGTCAATCCCAGTTCAATCCTGCAGTCATCTTCTGTCTCCCCACCTTGTTACTATATCAAACAAGATATTTCTTCCTAGTGTTCAATAACTGTAGTAGGAACAGTTCGTTTCTAATTTGTAAACCTGATTGGACTACAGTCCTGAAACCAGAAGTCCCCATTATTTTTTAAAGTTTTGTGACACACATCCAAAAACTGTGAGACAAGAAAAGTAAGTGTGTATTTTAATTGATCCAAGATTTTTTTAAGAAGATTGGCTTTATTTTAGGGAAAAGCATATTATTTGAACTTGGGAATGTCTGCCCATTAAATACATGAGGGAAGTATATTTTCGTCTTAAACCAAAATTTCTCCAAAATTTTTTTATGTAAAGAATTTTAGTAGTTGTATTAATAAGAATGCTTACTGCAATAAAATACGAATAATTCAGATCCAAAGTCAAATAATTAAAGATCTCTTGCACTGTTATATATTTTCTCTGCACTGTTTTTAATTTTCAGCCTTTTAAATATTACAGCTTTTTGTGTCTTCAAAAAGTGTGACAAAATGTCATGTCCATTTTCAAACTATGATTGTGAAAAAAATTCTTGGAATAATCATAGAACTCAATTCCATTTCCAAAAAAAACAAAATAATTTTTTTATCTTCTCTGTTGCTCTGTTTTACAAAGAGTATCCAGGGAAAGTAAGCAAAAATGTTGTTTGATTGTGTTTTGTTTAAGAATATCCCACTGAGCAAATGTTATGTTCCTTGCTTTTTCTCTGACCACCACCCATCACCAAACCAGAACCAAATACAAAATTTAAGTAATGCTATGTTGTTTGGGTTTGTTTGTTTGTTTGTATTTTAATAGGTAAACGGATCCTATCCATATGACCTCTACTTAAATATACAAATGTCCTCTCTTGCATTCTCCATGAACAAAAAACACTCCTTTCCTTTAGAAAAAGGAATGCTTTCCTTTACACTATTTTCATAATCCCCGAAAAGCTCTTGCCTTTAAACTAAGTTCTTGTATTTTTAATTCTTCCATTTTGTATGGCATCCAAGTTAGTTGTACACCTGTACATTTCACAGCACATTCACTCTGACACATTCTCAGGAATAATTTTTTGCTTGCTTCTTTACTCATATTGTCTATATTTTAGCTTGTGGTTCCTGTGAAATACCATGTGATACTTTTTTTGTCTTGAAACTAAGAATAGATATATGAAAGGATTTGTATATCAGAGCACCTTCAACTCTCTAACCCAAATCTTTTCTGAATTTTGCTAATTAGTCTTCAACTCTTGGTAATATTTTCAGGTATTTCAGATATACTGGCTATGTGAGCAAGTGATGAAGCAAATGATTAAGGGGAGAAAAACGGCTTCTGCTTGACAAGGGACTTTTGTTGTTGGGTGTTTACTTTTTCTTGCAAAGATAAGAAATGCTTGGGTTATTCAGTGGTGCCTTCAGGGATTATGCATCCTGAAATTTATATTATGTGTATTTGTTCTGAAAAATGTTTTAAATACATTGTGAAAATTATGTTGTCCATTTTAGAGAAGTGTGGTTGCACATGAGCCATTAGATATCTTACTTTTCAAGAGGCAAGAGCAGCATGTTGAGTCTTTGTTGACATCCTAACTTTGCTGAAGAGCTAGTCTAGTTCTAATATGCGGTTACATGAGCCCTAGTTAGAGTGAAGTTGGTGAACTCTAGGGGTGGAATTCACTGTGCAGAAATCCCCCAAATTCTCATGCCCTCGTGACCTCCAGCCACTCATGCACCACGGCTGCTCTTGGGAACTTGCTCACAGATGCAGCAGCCATACTCTTCAGGTTGGTAACTCTTTTTTCTCATGACCTGTTGACCTTTGGGCCTTCATGCGTTATGAGTATCCATGGGAACTTGATCGGCCGTTACCCTCACACAACATTTGGCCTAGAAGATTTTCTGAGTACTGTTGAGCAGTATAATGTATTCAATACACAGTATTAACTTGCCTTTCAAAACAGAATTTTATGAAATGATAGGATTTTCTCATATTTAACAGGCTGATTTATATAAGATGAATTTAAAGCAATCCATTTTCTAAAAGTCTGTTTTTTTCTTAAGCAACAATGAATATCCTTGCTTACCTCCCAAGGAAGAGAAGAAATTAACTCACATTTTGGAAGAAATAAGACTTAGCAGGATACTACCATGAGTAAAGCATTAAATAAGAAAATAATTGGCTTGCTTTTCAATTATTCACTCATCTTAGTGAGTATTATGACATGGGGAATAAGCCATGCTACTCTTTCAATAAACTTTTATATAGAGATATTACTGTCTTGGGAATATTTAAGTCTGAGAGTTTTAAAGAAATAACAGGACCTTTTTTGCACAAATTCTGTAGACGTATACAATTTCCAGTGTCTATAGTGAAGTCATTTTAAGATGGGTACTTTTCACCAAGTATTTATACTAGCTGCAAATTGACGTACGTTCTTTTAGTCTTTAGTCATCTCCATTTCATTGCTTATTTTCACTTCTGAAGCATTAATTATAGACCGTAATATCCATGCAGTGAAACTACAGTAAGGACTTGTTTTGGGTTATTAACCCTGATACATAGACTTAGGCCTTCCTATTTTTCCGCTCCCACTTGTAGAAAAGGTTTTGATGTTAACTATTGCTATGTTTCTTCAATCTAATTATTATGGAATGTATAAATTTAAACTGTCCTTTATGGTCCACATGCTGTCTCACCCAATCCAATGCTATTACTGAAAGATATATTTTCACACATCATCTTGTTTTGGCAAATGATGTTTGATTTATATTTGCAAGACAAAAAGGCAATTCTGGTGTTGGATTAAGCAAGAGAATTAAAGACAGGATTGCATTGTTTAGTGCTATATCCTGCAATATTGCAATATCAGTTACAACCGTCTTATCAGTGTGGGAAAACGCATGTGTGTGTTTGTGAAACACCCTTGCTTCAGAGAAAAAAGTCCAGAACAGAAAAGCACCTTCTAACTGAGAATACTGATAGTTTTATAGTGCATTACTTGCCGTTAACAGAAAGAATACTAAAGCTCTGAATCTGAAAAAAAAAAAAGCAGTCTGAAATATTCATGGCAGACAAAGCATCTTGTACATTAATTTTTATTTCATTAGTGTTGTTTGGTTTCCTACCATTGTAGTGTTTCATATGGAGTCTTTCACCTAGTTTCTGGTCTTGAGTATTCATTATATGATAGAGATAGGCAGTAGATACACCTCAAGGTTACCAGTGTCCACAGAAGAATAACGTTCAGTCACTTCAGGAAAATGAAGAAGATGGAAAACACAGACACTTGAAAGTGTTTTTCCAGAATATGAAGTGGATATGTCTTCATCGTCTTGACCCTGTCTTCAATTCCTTTGAAGAACAAAACATATTCAGGTTCTCATATCTGAGGAACTCAGTCCATCCTGTACAGTGGAGGTTTTCCGCTTCTTTTCAACATGAGCAGGAATGTGTAAGAGGAGGTGGTGGGAGAGGTGGGTGTGAAGATGGAGAGAAATGGATTAAGGAGAGTTATGCAGTAGGGATCCAGAGCCTAACGCCAGTGGGCATAAATCCACCAGCTCTAGTGCAACTACAGTGAATGACACGAACAGAGATTTTCTATGTTGCTTCTTAGACTGTATCATGGAGGTGAAAGGGGTTGAAAAATATCAGCTACTGATTATTTTTGTGGTTATCCTTTAATATCTTTCCTTCTTCAATTATCCTTAATATTGAATTTATTTTCCTCATTTAAATCACAGTTTTTCAATGTTGAGAGTAAAGTTGTCCAAGAAGCTTTGAAAGACTTTTCATAAATGCTTTATATCTGTGTCAGCCATCCTAATATATGGCTAACAGGTGGCCATGACATGGCTGAGATAGTCTATTTTAAACACCGGTTTGTTACTTTCTGATAGAACCTTTTCTTATTCAAATACTTTTTCTAGCCTGTAATTTAAATACTTAAAAAATCAGGTGATGTTGCTCCAAGTTATTATTGCAGGAAGAACTCATCAAACGGAGACAAAAATAGTTGAGCTCCTTTAATCTATATTCATACTCTCACTCCTAGTATTTTGAAAAGTGTTTAACCCAATAAAACACAAGTTTCTTAAGTAACTGTTTTAATGATGTGTTAACAGTCAATGGCTGCCAAGTGGGAAAACTGTGAAAGTGATCAGACTTTGTGTCTCAAGCCTAATAAAGCTTCAAAGGCCAACCACATTATTGAAGTGATGAGGTGTTTGGACTTTAAAGCTGTACTCACAGCCTTTGCAATCAGAGAGTCTCTGTATTAGATTTCTAATGGAGCTTTCTGTAAAAAATTATGGTGAGGAAGTCAGGTCTAAAAAAAAGACGGGTAAGAGAGAAGTAGGTAATGGAGAGATGAAAATATAAGTGGTTTAATCATAAGTATATGTACTACATATTAATTTTCAGATGAAGTATGGAGACTGATGATCAATACCAAAGAAAGTAAGGAGAAGATTATAGGGGCATTTGGAAGTAAAGCATTGTTTTGTAAGTTCTAAGGATGTAGCGCATCAATTACTGCATTTAATGGTTTCTACTCTGGCAGCTCTTAACATAAAACAAGCTCATCAGAAGCTTTGCCAGATAACCTCTGGCTCTTTACATAGATTTTTGAATAACATGTATAAATTATATTTCATGTACAGCTCTGTCAGTGAAACACAAACTGTACAACTCTATAGCTACTGCTTGCTAAGTTGGTCGACTTTTTCACTGCCAATTTGGTAAATTATGAAATTGCAGAAAAGGTGAATTCTATGTCAAAGTTTTTAAGTTAAAATCTTCCTTCATGTACTTTTCACAGAAGATTTTGCATGAAGGAAACCTTTAGACAAGATTTGAAATAAATCTAGAGGCTGTTTCTAAGTTAGACAATTCAGAAATATTATGTTTCCAGTTCTTCAAAAGTTTTTCTCAGGTGTTGTCCATGTCATGCCACACATAGTTGGGTTTAAAAGTAATTTATTGAGTAATCACTACTGTGCGAAAAGGGTGGGGATCACATACCTGAGATAATTTTAGACTATAGCTCCCTTATTATTAACTGTAACAAAAGAAGCAAATAACTCAGAACAGGCTAAAAAAAGTAATCAGTTTTAATTCAGCTTCACTCGGTGTTTCAATCATTTTGTTGAAAAAACAGAGTGAAATAGTCAATATTGGTCTTTCAAGTAATGCAGCAACTCTTCTCCTAGTAACCAAAAAGACTTCTAGAGCTTGAGTCAGTGTCTGTTTTCTACACTACTCCTGTGTGCAGGTATATGTCCAAAAAGTACAAAAGGGTTCTTGAAACAATACAAGGTAATATATAAAATTGTCATAGAAACCCTAAGACTGGTCTGAATGAAGAAAGAAGGGAAGAAGCCAATACTAAACAGACTCAAGCCATTAAAAGGTGGTGGGAAGGAGACAGAGAACAGGCTAGAAGGCAAAATACAGGTACATAAGTAGGCAAAGGATAGTGAGTAAATCCTAATGACTCCCTGACTGGGGCAGATGGAGATACAAATGACACAGTCACAGTCAGCCCATACAAAGATACAAAAGGCAGACCTAAAACCAGCATGGGGATGCATACTTAAGCAAGAGCCAGGTAACATCAGGAGTACTTAATAGCTGGCATCCCTTTTCCCCCCTGCAGTCACAAGGAAATGTGGGCAGACTTCCTGGGGCCAAAGGTCTTGATGTCTGCAGCATGGGCAGACATCTTCTTGGTGCTTGAAATCAATTTTGTTTCAGTGTTTTTATAAAATAAAATTACCTTCACCTTCCATCAGATCTCACTGAGCCGTTGCTACAGTGATATGGCTAGTCCTACCTTCTTAAGCTTACTTCACCTTTCTACTGTTTCTTACTGTCCAAAGTCTTTCATACAGAGGAAAGTAAAAAAAAGTCTGCATATTTCTCCATTGCCAGTTTCTGAAGCAAGGTGCTTATAGAGCATAAATCTCAGCAGAGTCTGTAAATGGTGTCATTTCTAGGGTGACCTCCACAGTATTTCCTAGACCATGGAAGAGCATGAAGTTGAATTTTGGGAGTGAGAAAATGACAAATGCAAAGAGCACTGTCTACTGTTGTGTTTTTTTTTTCTGATTTCTACCATGTCACACAGGAAAGCACAGTCATGTTTGATGCTCTGGCAAAAATTTTGTGCAAAAAGCCTAGCTGCCCTTTGTGAATGTGTGTGCTTATTAATTTGAAATCAATAATCCCTCATAAGCTCTATCTTCTGCTCCTATCTTCACTTTTTGCTGTCTACCTCCAGCCTTTCCTGACTTTCCAGATTCCTTTCCTGACATCCCACAGTCTTTCATTTTCTGAGCCCTGCTAACAGATCTGTTCATCTAGAAATATCAAGGTAAATTTGTCAGATAAATGAAAGAGAAGAGCAAAACTTTATTGAAAATGTAAAATGCAAGAGAAAACTTTGAACACAGCTCAACTTTGCAAAGCTCTAATTACAGATGTTGTACTTGCTGGAATCAGCTGTGAGCATCAGCACTGCTTTCAACAGCTCCTTCTCCTTCTGTAGTGAGGACTGCACGTTTGCAGACTAATTCCCGCATGGTGGCAAACAGTACCTTATTAAATTGGACATTTGTTCACACTTTCCCTTCCAAGACTGTGTCTTTTTGCTTTACAGTCACCCGTTCTATCACAAACCTCCTCCAGTTTTCTATATGTCTTAACTATTGTACATAGTACACGTGTCTGTCTGGCTCCACGCATAGTGGCTGAGACTTTGGTAAGAAAATAGAAGAGACTATTGTTCTCTTCAGTATATGGTTACTGGACTGCCTCCCTCTCTTTCTAACAGGTTCACTGCTTCTGTAGGGGTCCGGTGGGGAACATGGAAAACAGAAATTGCAGAGTGCAATCAGTCTCTCTGTCAGGACTAGCTCACAGCTGAGGTGTAATTATGGTTGCCATTTGGTGTAGGTGAATAAAGCTCTCTGGTGTCAGGATGGTCAAGAGACAGAGATTCTGGAACAGAAAAAAGAAGGAGCTATTTCTTAAATGCCTTTGAGAAGTCATAGGAGCAGCTTGACTGAGTACCAGGATGAAAAGTTTGTTCTGAGTAGTGGTTCTGGCTCAGAAAATGTGGTGGTGGGGGAAGAGAGGCCTCAGTCTAAGAAGTGCTTCTGGCAAAGAGGGCCATGGTGTGGGCCAGCGTCTGCTTGCAGGTTCTATGCTTAGAAAATGGAAGAGAAACAAGCAAGAAATAGGAAAAAGATACACACTGGCTGCAGGATGTGCTATCAGGCTAAGCATGCTGATGCAATGGGAAATTTAAGAAAATCTGTCTACTCAAAGTTATTACTACACATTTTCTTAAGCAAATTTGACCCAATGGGCTACTTTTCCCATGGGGCTTCAGCAATTCTGATGTGCTCCAGTAAATCTGGATTTATTGTAACATCTGACCATAGCCTCCATTTGAGTCATTCCTAATGATTACATCTTATATTAATTATTTTATAATCAGCTTAACCACATACATTTCTTGACTAATCTGATAGCAGGAATATACTTACACTCAAGAGAATAAGGTTTTAATATTTGTACTATAAAATACAGATCAAGCGCCATGAGCAGGAATCAGTCTATTTCAGTCACTGCTTTTGCACTTCGGTCATTTTTTTTCCCCTTTTTATTCAGGTCAGAATCAAGTTCTGAGTCAACTCCTAAATTATGCAAAGGGTAACTGTAGTCTCATTATGCTGAAGATGTGTCTGGATGCTGATCATAAGAAGCATGGTCCAAAAGAGGAGCTAGACTTACAGTGGAGCCAAGAACGTTAATGATTTCTAACAAATTCTACTGTGCAAATAAATAAATGTTTCCTATACTTAGCTCTGTAACTTATAGACCCTCCATGATCTTCAAACACTTATTGGAGATAAAACTTGGTATGGCTAAGTCATAACTTAAGAATATGTCATGGAAAGATGTTTTATTCTACTTCACCTGTTTCTTGATTGGCACTTTTCTGAAACTTCTTGCTTGTGGTTATTCACACACCAAACCACTGAACACCTTCCAGCAGTTCTGCACTGAGTACCTTTTCTTTATTATCCTGCTTTGAGATGCAAAAAAAGTCAACAAATATAGTAGTATCAGGCCACAGTTTTCATATCCACCCTTTACACAGACAAACTTTTTTAGGACTTGAATACTGGGATTCGGGACTATCAGAAAGCTATTTTTAGCAATTCAGAAAAAGAGATATCAAGTTATTGTTCTGGGGTGGGATTTTTTTCACTTTCTAAAGCTCACTGTTCAGGATTTCTCAGGGTGGTGGTCTCTTTGGTGGTGTTTTGTTCTTTCTTCCTCAAGTCTGTACTTTTGTGCATACTGTCTGAAGAAAAAAAGATTTTTACACGGAAAGGTTAAACGTAGTTCTTCTAAATTGTTTTGAAAGCACCAAGATGTATGAAAAAAGGGTGTATCTTATGTATATAATTGTGTATCTTTTGATACACAAATACCTAAAATAATCCCAAAATGCTAAAAAAAGGTACAAAATCCACTGATCTGATTTCAGTTTCTGATGTATATAATCAAAACACATGCATATTTATGACTCTTTCTACAGGTAGAGTATAACATAATATGAACTTTACATTTAATAAACTGTGCTATTTATTATATATATATATGATATGATATGATATGATACACTTTTGCACACAAACATGCAAGTGTGTAATGCTATAACAATGTCAATAATGCTATAAATATTCAAGGTCAGATTGAAATATAAAGAGTAATTGGGAAAACATTATTAAAAATAATAGTTTTCATTACGGTTTTTGTGCATTTGAGTTTGACTTTCTAATAAATACTCTCCATTCATCTAGGATGACAAAATTATATGCCTGCCTGTCACATCATATTCCTTCTGCAAAATCCACTCCAGAACTTAGATAATTTCTTCCAGAATTTGCAGTAAGATATTTTGAAAGTCTGCAATGTTTAAACTCCCAATTTTCTCTCATATTCCAGCATTAAAGTAACAAATACTACCTTAGAAAGAGCATCACGTTTCAAGCTTTCACTAAACAAGATTTCTGAATGCAAGGGTAAAAGCTACATTTAAAAATAAATCAAAAGTCTCAAATATGAAACTGATAGCTTAGATTTTAAGCTAAAATAACGAGTAACCGAAGATTTGAAATTTCAAGAAATGAACTTCTCTTCAAGAGAAATTAGAGAAGAGAAGATTCAGGGATAATGAATTTCTTCTGGAGACAACTGCTGTTGAAAAAAGTGCAATAAAAGTTATTTTTTCATGCTAGTTAACAAGATTTTCAATAATCACCTCTATTTTTCTTTCCATGAAGAATGAATGCTTGGTCCAGATCATACTGATATTAGACGAAATATTTCTCAGTTGAGTTTTGGTTTAGCTCGCTGAATTAGCATATTTTGTAGTGGATCCAAACAAAAATGTATGAAATATCCAGCTTGTTAATTGAGCTGAACGTCTTTCATTCCATTACAGACTAGTTTTCATAAATATTATGTTACTTATAATATATGTACATGTACATATATGAAGGAAGATATTTAATCCAACCTTCATAAACTCTTCTGAGCTGCCTTCTGGCTCTCTAGGTAACTTGCTAAGTTACCTTTTTCACCGGCCCAACACAAGAGTAAAGCATGGCAAAGGCTGTAAAACACTGATAGATCCATCGCTCAGGTTTAAAAAATGTTAGAGCGTCAATCATTAATCAGCCAGCTTAAGCATGGCACATTTTTATTTTGAATGGTAAATGTTGTTAGCAAGTTAACCAAGGCATTATTAGATTATTTATTTTCACTCATTCAGTTTAGGTCTCCCATGTGTTATTTCATGATCCCTTGGGTGTGAGAGGAATTTAAACCTAATTGTGGCTTATTTAGTTTGTTTATAGAGCTAACACTTTTCACTTCTGTGTCTCTACATTACCTGCTTAAAAAAATACTGTTCTGTGAAATTCAAATTAAAAAACGAACCAAGTTAAAAACAGATATCAAAATTACTACCTGCAGTATGTTACAACCTGAATAAATCATGAAAACCATACTTTTCGTGCACATTTTTTGTGGAAATAAATTATTTTATTTTCTAAAGTGAAATTTTGCTATCATTCACACAACCTGTAAGCTTCATTAAGGTAACATAAATATAATAAATCTCATGATATTTTTATCTAGAATTTTTCTCTCAAATATTTATACAATGAGAAATGTGTAAGTAGGCTTAAAAATATGTAGGTAGACTATGTCATGTAAGATATGAAGATTCTGATAAGTTTTGTGGACAACTAATATACCATTCCTACTTTTTATTAATTGGCTTATAATTTCAAAATAAGCTTGCATGACTGCAGCTGCATTTTTGATCTTTACACTTGCTGTTGCCTTTTTCTGGAAAATTTTAATTTAGAGGTAAGCACTTCTCTGGATATGTGTGTTTTCTTGAACCTGTGAGCGCTAGTATACCTACATAGACTCCGATTACATGGCAATTAGTGCATACATATGCATATTGTGCACTAATATCATGCACTAATTGTACATTATATATGTATGTGTATGCAATAATTATGCATTATGTATCTATGTTTTATATATATCCATGGTATATTTATGGTATGTCTATATTTGTGTGTATATATGGTACATGTAGCATATGTGCATGAGAAGCTGTATGGATGTATGTATGTGTGTATAGACATATATGTAGAAAAAGAAATAGTTGAGTGCTTAACTGCCTTTATAATTAGTTGCAGAAAACAGTGTATGAGACTTTTAGACTGCAAAATAGTCTTGGCAAAAAGCAGTCTCATTTGTAACTCAACCTTTGTTGTTAACTTTTACAATGATAGAATCATAGAATCAGATAGGTTGGAAGGGACCTTTAAGATCATTGAGTCCAACCATAAACCTATCACCGCCAAGTCTACCACTAAACCATGTCCTTAAGCACCACATCTACATCATCCAAGGATGATGACTCAACCACTTCCCTGGGCAGCCTGTTCCAAGGCTTGACAACCCTTTCTGTGAAGAAATTTTCCTAATATCCAATCTAAACCTCCCCTGGTGCAACTTAAGGCTGTTTCCTCTTGTCACTTGTTACTTGGGAGAAGAGACCACCTCACTACACTTTCAGGTAGTTGTAGAGAGCCATAAGGTCTCCCCTCAGCCTCCTTTTTCCTGACTAAACAGTTCCCTCAGTCGCTCCTCATAAGACTTGTGCTCTAGACCCTTCACCAGCTTCATTGCCCTTCTTTGGACATGCTCCAGCACCTCAATGTCTTTCTCGTAGTGAGGGGCACAAAACTGAACACAGTATTTGAGGTGGGACCTCACCAGTGCTGAGTACAGGGGACAATCACTTCCCTAGTCCTGCTGGCCACACTGTTTCTGATACAAGCCAGGATGCCATTGGCCTTCTTGGCCACCTGGGCATATTGCTGGGTCATATTCAGCCAGCTGTTGACCAACGCCCCCAGGTCCTTTTCTGCAGGGCAGCTTTCCAGCCACTCTTCCCAAGCCTGTAGTGCTGCATGGGGTTGTTGTGACCCAAGTGCAGGACCCGGCACTTGGCCTTGTTGAACCTCATACCATTGGCCTTGGCCCATCGATCAGCCTGTCCAGATCCCTCTGTAGAGCCTTCCTACCCTCAAGCACATTAACACTCCCACCCAAGTTGGCGTCGTTTGAAAACTAACTGAGGATGCACTCGATCCCCTCATCCAGATCACTGATAAAGATATTAAACAGAACTGGCCCTGATACTTTGCCCTGGGGGACACCACTTGTGACTGGCTGCCAACTGGATTTAACTCCATTCACCACAACTCTTCGGGCCCAGCTGTCCAACCAGTTTTTCACCCAGCAAAGAGTACGCCCATCCAAATCATGACCAGCCAGTTTCTCCAGGAGAATCCTGTGGAGAATGTGTGCAAAAAATGCTTTTGCATGATAGTTTCTGAAAATGAGGTGTTTCCTCTCAGTGTAGATAAACAAGGGTAAGTGTAAGAATGGGACCTAATATTGTTGATGCTTCTCAGCAGTTACAGAAGTAGCCAACACTTTACTGCTCTGTTACTTACTAGTTATTTGTATTCAAAGTGAGGGAAAGTGCTGAGCAGCATAAAATGTCTCTAGAAGGCCTTTACCCAGGTGTAGAAGGTCCCTTTCTACATATAGGCAGAAGAAAGCTGTGCATATCTACTGCAATTGTCAATCCTTCTTCCAAGAGAGGGAGTAAAGAGCTGTACATCCATCCGGACCAGAGCATGGAGCATAGCTGAAACTCTGGGGCTGCTGAGAGTTTCTGCAGAGACCCACACAGGCTGCCCTGCTCCTGGAGAGACCCTGGGCACTGTGGGGAACTTTTGGTGGGACACAGAGATAGGGATAAATAAGCTTTCAAGGCATCCATCCCTACATGTACTGTGAATTTTCTCCTAAGCTTCTTGCAGACATATGCTAGGATTTGTCACTGTAAACAACAGATGTGAAGGGAACATTTTTACTTTTGGAAGACTTCTACTAATTCACCCTTTGGATTTAAAAATCCAGAGTTTGTAAAAATGTCTTTGAACCACAAAGACATCTTATTTTGATGGCTTTACGGAGTTCCTTGCCTTTTTGAAAGATTTTTCTTCTTAAGGCAAACAGCAGAGACACCTTCATTTCAGCAAGACTTTTTGTAAGGGTCTGACAAAGTTCAGTCTGTCATCAACACAATGAAAAGAAAGTGGGTTTTGAAAAAAGGCATTCTTATGTGTCCTTTTTTATCCTCAGCCAGGAAAGTTTTAACTCACATGGCAGTATTAATCTTTTCACCGATGTAGTCTAACAAGTTTGTTAGTCTAACCAATAAACTAAACATGCTGAAACCTAGTCTCTGGCAGCAAGGCCAGCTGGCATGAAATGGTCTGTATCCATACAATTAAACTCTGTTAGCCTCCAAAAGAGAGTGGTGGCAGGCAAAATAATTATTGGGAATAGTGCCTTGCATGCGCTCATTCCTGAACCTTGCATGGAAGTTGTTTGAGAGAGTAATATTTGTTTCAGGAGCCTGCCAGGACTCTTCTATCAATAGATGATCAAGTCAGAGGACTCAAGTCTGAGCTCTTGCATTAGTTAATGTACTGGTACAGACATAGCTGCAGTACTGCAAAGATAGAACATAATATTGCCTTTAAAACTACCTTAGAAAATAATGAGATCTACAAAACAATAATTTCAGTCAGCAAAAAGCAGAGGTTGGCAATTGAACTGGAAGGAGGCAAACTGCTATGTTGGTTTTGGTTGGGGAAGTTGTGTATGAGTGTGTTTCAACACTTACCTCTTTAAATAGCAAACTTTAAATATTTCCTCTGTGAGTGTTGAATGTTGGGTGCTTTACCTGAAACAATGGGCTGTTAGTATTTAGCATGTATTTTTAGCCAAGCACTATAAAATGATTATTTTTAAATAATCCCTATTCTGATCCCATTTTGCAGTGTCTTGGTTCTTTCATAATATTCTATTCCATTTTAGGAAACTATCTATCTAAAAAATGTTATAAAAAGCAGTACTACAGAACATATTTTTCCTGAAAGAGAGCTCAGTGGATTTTAACTTAATTAAATCAACTGCATAGTTGCTTGCAAAATATGGATTTGTTCCCAAAGTATGAATTTCAGAGAAAATGCCACGCCTCAAAGAAATCACTTATCAGACTATGTTTTTTTGTGCTTTTTGTTAATTAATACCCAGAATATCAGGGTATCAAAAAACCGTTCAAGCCCTGACCGAGCTGTGGAAAACAAGACATTTTGCTATCCTTTATGAAAAGTATTTTGTGTCTAAGAGGTCAGTTTAGATTTCTCCAAGTGTTGCTAATGAAGCAAAAATGCTAACGATTGCACTTAGTTTCTTCTTTCAGCTTCAAGAATGAGGACAGATGAGTCAAATTCACTCCAAAGTGTGTCTGACACAGTTCAGCCTGCAGTGGTTAGGGAAATTTATCTTCACTTTTGTAGAGGTGACACAAATCACCTTGACACTTTTGATGTGGAGAGAAGAGGAGAGGAGAGAATTTCCTGGGTACCGTTTGTCTGAGGAAGATTCACACTTAGCCTGACAGAAGGTCCCACCAGCCATGTGTACCACTTCCATCCAGAATCTTTCCATCCTGCTGGAGTGCCCAAGTACTTTAGAGGAGGACTCAACCCCCTTGTTTTCCCCAGTTCATTTAGGGGCAACAAAGTTTCTCCAGTAAAGACACTGACCTGAATTGCAGCAATTTCTCCAGACGAGCTAAATATTAAAATTGGAGTTGTTCAGCAGTTGGTTCCCATTGGGCTGGATTTGTGGGGTATCCTCATCCAGTTGAGTCCTACTTAGTGACAATCTTTCTGAGTCTGGGGTTACCGTTTCCTACATATTCCCTTGCACAGTGATGATCACGAAGCTTGATTGCTAGGTGTAGGTCTAGATTATATACCTGAAAATGAAATCATCACTGTAAAGACTGGAGTTATTTTATTTTATAGAATTTTTGTAATATATATTCAGGGGTATAAAACTTTTAATCCAATTGCTTCTTCCCCCCCACCTTCCTCTCCCCCTGCCTCCCCAAGTCCAGTCTTTGGTTTGTTGGATATGAATTTACTTTTGGTTCTTTGGATTGAAAACCAGCAGAGGACTTTTTGCTTTCGAATATGAAGTTGTAAGATTTTTTTCTTTTATACTGGCAGAGTCAATTTGTAGCTTTATTCTTTTAAAAATCCTTTTAAAAATGTGATTGGAATTTTGTATGGCAACTAAAATAAAGGATGCATCCAGCTTTTATGCATCATATATCTACCTGTTTATTTATGTGAACTAAAACTAAAGATTCATTTCACCTCTTACTCAGAAATGTTTCCAGATGTGACAAATGTTAATTAATACTTTTTCCTTTTGGAAGAAAACATTTAGAGATCTCTGATCGATTTCCTTTTGAAAACCTACACAGAGTACTTGGCAAGAGCCTGTGTGGTGACCTGGAATCTAGATTCCTGGAAGTTTTTAAAGCTTATTTCTGTAACTGGACACAAAATTCTAAAGTGATGGAAACTGTAACTTGTTCCCATGATTATTCGCATGGTAAATTATGCTATTTGATTCCATGTTGCATGGCAATCTACAGTGAATTATTGTGTGTTTATACTTTACCCCACATTTTGTTTTCCCTGCCACCCTGTTACCATTTGCCCTGGGATTTCAAACCTCTTGTCGTACAGCTCTGCTGTAAATATTTGACCTCTCATTCTCTCACTTGTCTGTTTTCTCCCACTGAGCCTTTTCCTCTTCTCATAAAACTCAGCTGGGGACATGTCAGGCCATTGAGCAATAGCCTGCCACGGGCAGCTGCCCAAGCTGTGCTGTGCAGTGCTGCCCCTCCACAGGTCGCATCCCAACAGAGGATGCTGCCAGCATGGCAGACTCCGGGCAGAGGGGGATTTCCTTAGTGTTACAAGAGAGGACCAAGGTCCTTCTGCAGCCACCTCTTACCGGGGAGGGACTAGTAAACAGGGCAGATGCCGTAGCACCGTGCCTGGCTGGCATTAAAGGTTCAGTGTAAAATCTGCTCATGACAAAATTTGTTCTCCCCAGGTGAAAAAAGTACAACACTTCCAGACTGTGAGGAATAGTAAGAATCTTTCATTTCTCCCCACGCATACACCTCTGTTGCATT
This sequence comes from Ibidorhyncha struthersii, assembly GCA_013398815.1. Lineage (NCBI taxonomy): Eukaryota > Metazoa > Chordata > Aves > Charadriiformes > Charadriidae > Ibidorhyncha > Ibidorhyncha struthersii. The sequence continues at coordinate 35,401 of VZSZ01000688.1, forward strand.
GCAGGATGTTCTGACCTTTAAAATAAGATTATGAAAACAATAGGCCAATAGCCCAGAGGACTTCAGCAATCCATATGGATATTCATTCTGCTTTGGTTAATGAAACATTTGGAAAAAGAATGAAGGTAAACATTCAGATAGTTTCTTACTATCTTGAGACATTATATCAATTTGGGGAAGAATATAATCTGCAGTAAATGACTCAAAGAAAGATACAATACAATGCAGCAATTTGAAATGGTATTTTCATTATTATAGCACACAGGTTAGGTCACATATTGGGTAGCTATAACACAATCAAACAAAAATTCAAAGCAGTACACATAGGGAAAAATATCCCACAATACAATACAAGCAAAAAGTCCTCCAGAAACTAAAAAAAAAAAAAAAAAAAAAATTCTTTCTTTTGATATCATTTGTTTCTTAACAGCATAACTTTAGCTGAAGTAGTCTTTAAATGGTGAAGATCAATTTAGCCCTAAGATGGTTCTCTCTGACCCTTGCGCTGCCTGGGTAGAACAAGATGCACATGGTGGCTGCTGGTGAGGGCTCTGCTTGTACGAGCCCTTAGAGAGCATCCTGCCACAGGTAATGCCCTAATCTAACTAAACTGTATGGCCAAGGTTTTACAGTTCTGTTCCAGAGCCAACTTCTGCCTGGCACATTTTGTTTATATAATATTCTCATTGCCTTCTTCCAGGCTATCTTTAATTCCCAAGACCAGAGAAAGCCTCTTATTACCCCATTAGAGTGGCTCTGTGACCTGCCTTAAAATTAATGGGCCCTGTGCTTTTACCATGCTCTCTTTTCTTCCCTCAGTAAATAACTGGGTATCTATATTTCCTTTTGTTTCTGTAAGCTGATTCTCTTCAGTAAGACTTGTTTCCTCCACTCAACACACAGGCTTGGAGCACATGATAAAATTGATTGTCCTGACTGGTCCATCAGATGCCTGGCCTGTTATTATAAATTCTTATTTTCTGCCTAGGCCAGCCACCAGTGAAGGCTCCCGGAAGAAGCCGTTTGGGCTCTTTACTTTTAGTTTTTGCCAGACAGTTATTCTTTACTGCTGCCATGAGGAAGCCAGTTCTCTCATGCCCCAGATGAGACAGGGAATATCACGAGCAAAACCATTTCTCTGGGTGAAGTGAACCTCTCTTCACTTGTCTGAAGAGAGGAAGATGATTGTTGATGTGTCAGACATACTGTATTTTATTGTAACTCTATCACAGTGAAGGAAGTGAGCTCTTAGACACTCGAATACAGGTACCGTGCTAGCAGCGTTACCATGATCTCCAAAGATTTTCTAAGTCTATTTCTCCACAGGCTTTTATGGGAAATTTAGTTGTTAAGTTGGCTGCAAGCAGGCCTATGCTTTCGTCACCAAATAAAATAGTGATGTTGAAAACTGCAAATAGAAAGTTATGTTGAAAAAAAAAGTTCTATTACAGCATTCGGCAGAAACCTTCTTACAGCTCATGCCAACATCTCCATACAAGTAAGGCTTCAGAAAAATTGATTAAATAAGTATTTATCACACCATGATCATTTGACAAAAAAGGTTGTTAAATATTTCTGCTAAATGCAAAGCTGCTTTACATAAGAAAGAAAAGTGCAGATACAGACCAATTCATTTTTTATGTAGCTAGGGGAAATCATTAAGATTAGAACTATGGAAGATTAGAAATCCATGGCAAATCCTGGATCTAAATGAAATGCATTTTAGTATATAGCTCTCAGTGCTTTAGGAATGTGGCAACAGAAATTTGAATCGTGAAGAAGTCTATAAGCAAATTATATGTTTCTACATTTATCTTTATTCATACTGCAAGTTTCACTTGAATATAAAATCAGGAAAGCTACAATAAAAATCATGAGGCTTAATTGATCCAGTCCACTGATAATAATCTGTCAAACAACTTATGATAACAGTTGCATTTTGTTGCAACGTATTTGGTAAGTTCTAATAAATATAAAAAAGAAGTGGTCTTCTTACACAAAACGAGTTTTCTAGTGTTTTGAACTCATTTAGAAGTCATTAGCTTCAGCCAATAGACAAAGTTGCTGAGTAGGCTTGGAACGCACATAATTGTCATCTGTCTGGTCTTCACTCTACTATTAGATTACAGTCAGCAGGAAAAATAAAAAAACATGAGGAAAAGACATTTGGCCACGAGACCTGAATGCTCATTGCTTTAATGCCAGTTGAGGAAACTCTGTGTGTCAGTAATCTGGAGGAACTTTTGGAATTATATTTAATCTGATTTCTTCCATCAATATAGGATGTTTTAAATAGTTGTTTCTAACTTCATGGCTGCTTACGCCTCAATTAGCCAGAAGAGGAGATCAAATGGGCATGCAGCCACATACACAAATATTTTTTAATTCTTTTCCTCTGTGAACCTTATTCCAGGACCGAACGGGAACCAGGGATCACGAAAGTTAGGAAAATTAATATCTTCAGTTTTGCAGAAAACTGAGCATTTCACAGTCATGCTTCAAATTTCACATAAAAGAGAGAAGAAAATTCCATATTGTGGGAGGGTAATTTTGCTGAAAAGCAGTGTTCAGTGCTAAAACATCAAAATGCCTTTTGGGACACAGCCACCATTCCACCAGGGAGAAGAAAAACACCAAGCATCTTCACTGAGCAGCTGTGGTCAAAATGGAAAACACTAATAATGGACTGAATTTATGAACACATGGGTTATTGCATGAAGTTAATCACAAACTTCAGGTGTTCTTACACAAAATTCCTGCAGTTTCCATACAAGTTTTAACATCCCCCCCCCCAAAGTTCTTCCTGGACACTCTGAATGGGTCAAACGAAAAATACAAATTAAGAAACAAAAGCTTCCAAAGGTTTAGAAAAGTCTTCAGAAAAACTCTGTGTGAGTGTCCTGAGCCCTAGCATTAGGACAAAGATGGAGTTTAGCCATCACAGTCTGCGGCTGCAGGCCTGAACGCTGGACGCAGCTCAGTCCTTGGCTGCACTCACAGCCCAAACAGGCCATGCTGGATGGACTGGAGGAGCCGGTCCATAACTCTGAGCAACAGTCCGCACTCTAACTGAGTTGGACCAATCTGCCAGTATATGTTAAAGAAGCCAAAGGCTTATTCTTATTTATATGGCATACCAGTTATCCTAAAGATCACCTGCAGGTCATTGGAGTTCATAACCCTGGTTCTCTCAGCACATGTTACAGCTGGGAAAAGTGACATCAATTTTTTCCCAGCAGATTTTCCCCAGATCTGTTACATAAGGCTGATACTTCCATTGCCAAATGTGTGAAGTAGCATGGTGCTCTAAACTAGCAGAGCTGCAAAAAATTAACTGGAACACAGCTAAGAACTGCAACAAACTGATTTTTCACTTTGGCTTTTGAGGCGCCGACCATAACAGGTGGAAAAAAGGGTAGCTGTCCTCAAACAAGCTTCACGCCTAAAACACAGCTTGCTCAGCCCACGAGTTGGTGGTCCACCCACTAAAATTGCTTATATTCAGTAGAAACTAAAAAGCATAAAGTGGTGCAGAGCACAGAGTTTGCTGCAGTGTGTCACTTACTGAGCAAAGCTGCATCTCCCAAGGCTGGTGGCCACAGCTCCAGGCGTCCAATGGAGCACCTGTTAAAGTTATCTCTCAAGATGAAATACACACAGATTTCCTGCAGAATAAACAGCCTATTCAGACTGCAGACTTACTGCACCATGTGTGCTTCATTAATTATTATTATTCATGTTTTAATTGTTATTATTTTACAGTGCCCAAGAGGCATGTAGGGTTTTTGTCATCTGTTAAAGACACAATTAGAAGAACTAGGCTCAAAGGAGCAGCAGAGGCAGATGGCATATTGGCAGTTAATTTTATAAAACTCTTCTCTCAAGTCCTGCCAGCAAGAGAAATAGCTTTTTTTTCCTTTTTCTTTTTTTTCTTTTGCTTTCAGGCAAACAGTTTATTTCAAGATGAGTTTGCTGTAGTCGAGAGGGTAGAGAGGGACATGATTTGGTCTCAAGAGTTTTGACATTCAGAAAAAAAACAAGAAACTGAAATTATTTTGACTGAGTCAGAAATCATTTATTCATATGTTCTTGCCATAGAGACACCTCCACTAGTTTCTAAACCAAATAATATGTGCCATGTGTCCAGCTTCTCTCTTCTATCTGTCACGTTTCTAGTTAACCTTGTTAACTGGGTTAGTGGAAAAACACTGGTGTAATGTAACACAGGCAGTGACCTGCCAGATGACCTATGCAGATCAGATGAAGAATATCAATTTCAGGGTTGATCAGGGGTGTGAATAGGACCACTACTGCTAATAAAAGCTAGGGTTTTTTACAATCTCACCCCTCACAGCAAAGCAGTAGCCTTCCGAGGTACCGGGAGCTGATCTGAACTGCAGGTGAGAGTGCAAGTGCTCACATACCAGAAAAAAAAAAAAAAAGTTTACTGAAAGGGCAAACAGTAAGGCTGTCAGAGAGCTAGGATTACTTGCTTAAATGGCATTTTGGGTCAGGAAGCAGCTGGTCTTAAATAAGCAAATACTGCTTAGAAATGAGTATTGTGCTCTGTAAATATGGTGATATACAGGAGTTCAAGGATTTAAAGACCAAAAAACCCATGAACATTTAGGTAAAATTACATTAGAGTTCAAAGTATTATATGAATGAAAATTGTCCCAAAAATGTATTTTTGATATAGGATACTCTGAATACAGTTAAGCCCCTGGCTGTGGGCCAGATTCTGCCAGTTTATGTGTTAGAAAGTTTTGCAATGCCCACATTTCCCATGTGGAGTATTTGAAGACACGGCTAAGCTGCATACCGAAGTGCTTCTTTCAAGGACACACTATTTAGCTGTGCTTGTATGGTCTCCTTCTGCTCTCTCTAGCACCTATACAGAGCAAATACTTCATCCTGCACACTTTTATCCAGGGGTTGCATGGATGGGTGAAAGCGTGGCCTCTCTCATTCTCCTGCTGCTTGTGCACTGTGGAGCAAGGCCAGGCATGCTCATGAGAATCTTTTCTTACTAGCCTCCAGTGAATTCACAAGACCTGGTGGAAACACGTTTCAGGGCTTGCTATTTTTTTTTTTTTTTAGGGGGGGGGGGGGAGGGGAGAAAAAAGGAAAGATTTATGATTTCTGCCATGCTTTCCAGCCACTTTATAGAACAGCTAAAAGTTTTCAAATATTCCAAAATGTAAAAAGAAATAGCTTGTTTCAGAAAAATAAATCAGTTGTGTCTTTCCCAACCAACTCATTGCTCCAGGGAATGGGAGGGTTATATCCTATACCAATGAGTGAAATGATTAGTTTTTAAGTCCGTGCAAAAGAAACCCCAACACTATCAGTACATTATTCTGCTTTCTTTCTTCAGAGGAGTCAAAAGCATGATTAGCTATGCAGAAACATAGCTAAACAGTTCAACTCCCCAGTGAGTTTATGTAGAAACATGAATAGGAGCCTGACTCATTACAGGCCCCTAGGTCCTAGAGTCTCTTTTGTAAATTCATTGTCATCATCTGAAAATTGGCATACATTTTGTCCATATCATTTCTCTGCAAAAGTTCTCTCTCCGTTGCTGATCAGTTTGTAATTCCCGTTACAGTTTTGCTTAAATATCTCATGTTCTGCCCTGCTGTTTATACCTCTGTCAAGTTGTTCTCATTCTTCCTTTTGCTGAAGGACTTCTTATTTTTTTTCAATGTCTTAAGTATAATTAAAGGAATTATTTAGGCAGTGTGTTAATAATACATGATAAAGTAAAAAAAAGAAACCCAAATTCTATCAAAATTAGTATGCACAGTTTGATTCTGGCTTGTGTCAGGCACACAGCTCCAGGAGAGCTCCCTCCCTGACTGGATGCTCTCCAGACAGTTGTGTTAGCATTACATTTTATGGGATCCCATATGCTGTAAATCTCAGAAGCCTGAGCACAGTGCTAGCACTGCTTCTGGCTCTGGGCTCAAAGGCACGTTCCCACCAACTGCTCAGCTCACATCTGACACTCTTCTGTGAGGTCAGGACCCTATAGCGCAGTGCCTAGGAACAAAAATCCGTGTAGGCTGCCCTGCCATAGAAAGAAAAAGCATGTATTACAGTATCAAAAGTCACATCCATACACGGTATTTTCATAATATGTCAATTTAATAGTGTGATATCAGCTGGAGATCACAAATGGTGCACAGAAAGATTCCCCAAATTACCACAGCTTGTAGGAAAACATTTGACAGCTTGATTATAATACATGATCGTAGGCTAGGCCAAGCTTCAAGACTTAGAACCCCACATTAAATATTAATAAAAACCATTACAACTTAGATTTTTAGCAAACTAAGTTTAAACACTGTGAGATCTGTTGCACAGATATAAATTTTCCCGATGAATGGAGTCAGAGCATGAACAGAATGACAATTTCCATTTATCTCAATCAGGTACAAGCTACTTCCCCTCTGTTGCCAGTAAAGAAATGAACATTGAATAGCTAAATATATTAGCATTCTGAAAAGGATCAATAGAGATCTGCAAATCCTCCACGGGCCTGAGGCTTATTGCCCAGAGGCACTGTAGACAAGATCTTCCCTTCTTGCATTGAAAATAGAGGGAAAATAAAAGGGTTTCTGCTTCCCAGGTCTGTTCACTAGAATATGAACAAATGCGTAGGTCAAGGGGAGGATAATCTGATTACATTCTATAAATTCAGTGAGGAAAGGTGTGTCTCCTCCCAAGGGTTTTAATTGCTATCTTGTCAGAAGGAAACCTAGAGCGAGTGATGCGGGAGGAGACTCTGGCAGCCACTGGAGTGGAGGAAGGCAGAGAAGATATCCAGGCTTGGCCCCGAGGCATCGCTCCTCCACATGACAGACCATTGCTTCTTGTGCACTGGGGAAGAGTTTGTGGAGATCCTCATCCTTACCAGTGTTATTGGGCACATTCTCAATGCCTGCATTGATGCTCAGGAACAAGGAGGTGCCAGGAAAAGATCCCAAGCTCAGAAATCATGAGGTACAGACTAGCCTGTGCTGACAGGTAACTTCTTTTATGCTAAATTGCCTTGCAATTAATTCTGAGTTTTCTTCTGGCATTTTGCTCTGGACAGAATTTTTTTTTTTTTCAATTTTTAATTCAAAGTTTCTGAAGTAATGTAAGGATATGTAGCAGTGATATTCCTGTAGCATGAAATTGAGGGGCGGTATTGCATGAGGTCCAGAGGGCATCTAGGGGCAAACCCATAATCTGCTTCTGTCTCTTGCTCCTTCTGTACTGACTTCTGGGATCAGTCCCCAGAGTGAATTATTTCTAGAACCATAAACTGGATTTTCCTTTGAGAGGGCTAACCAGAGCAGCCCAAAGCAGCAAGGGAGCTAAGAACTGAGCAGGGCAGAGGATCACAGCTCCTGTGTCCGGGCTCACTGCCTGTTTTGACAGAATAGACATGGCCACTGTTAACCTGGACAATAAACACACATAAACATAAAATCAAGCAAGGGTTTTTAATGAAGCATCAGTTTCACAGCTGAGACTAAAATGCTTGCGTGACTTCAGACTGAAATAACAACTTCCTCAGAGATTACCTTTCTGTTAAAGCTTTGCCTATGTAAAAAAGTGATTGTTTTCAGGACTTTATGACTGAGGCTCCTCTCATCTAATTTTATATGTATATATTTAACTTATTGTTCTAGACTTTATATATAGTCAATGGGGAAAAATAGTCACTGCAAGAACACCATTCAAGAACACAAATGAAACACATTCATTTCTAGATGAGACCTAGTGGAGACATACTGCATATTGCTGCAAAGAATGGAGTCAAACATTTGTTTATAATGAAACTCTTCTCTTTCCTGAATTCTATGAAATGAAAGGCTTTTATAGCATAGCATCATTAAAAGATTATTGTTTAAATCAGTGTTAATGTAAAAATAAAAAAATCTTTCAGTCCTTTCATAATTGTATTTGTTCCCCAGAGATATTGCTGATAAAGTTGCTGATCTGTACAGAACATTTAAATGCAAAGTACACACTAATCTTTTGCAAGAAGTGCTACGTACACTAAGATAAAAAAGAATCCTCTGAAAAAAACCCATCTGGATTAAAGATGAATACTTTTTTTTTCCATAAGATATGAGTAATTACAAAGGCAGAAAGTTATATCATGTTTGCGGCTAGCTCAAAGGATCTTGTATTTTTGTTAACATTTTCATGTAAACAACTTAAATTCTTGCTCTTAGTGAATTGTAACCGTTTTGTGGTGATGCATCAGGACTTTCATATGAGAACAAAACATATATGATCATTCTTTTGGGGGTATTTACATATGTAAGTGTACCCACGCTTATTGCACCCCAAAGCTTTTTGAACAAATCGGCAACAGGATGTGAGAGCCTCAGATGCCTCAAAGATACACACAGTGGAAAAGGCCTCTGGAAGAGGAAAGGGAGACCCCACTGGTGCCACCTCTGGAGAGGAGTGTCCAAGCTGACACCTGAGGATCTGTGTGTGAGGGAGGGGGTGGGAATACCTTGATTAACACTTAAAAGATACGAGACACCAAAGAATCCAGGTGAGGGATACAAACCCCCATGACGCCAGACTTCCTTAACTCTGATGAGGTTTACAAAGGCCAGGGATTTACAGCAAGTGAGGTAATAAAAGAAAGACCAAATTCTTGCTCTGGTCAATAGTAAATAAACACTGAATTGCTGTGAGTGTCAGCTCTGTGGCTGAGTGTTCCAATAAATGTTTGACCTCTGTAAGACTAGGGAGATGAGGTGTGACGTGCTTTACCAATGTTGCTTTAGTGTCAACAGTATGTTACCCCGGTTTTTATTCTTTCTCATTTGCAACTAAAGTGTGAATATAATGGTGACTGATCACCTAGTTGTGCTGCTCGTGCACCCCTTTTCAGTCAAAATGTGCTGAGTTATTCAGGATTTACTTTTTAAACTGCCTAAATTAAACGAGCTCATTTTCCCCAACCTTGGGGATCCCTAACATATTTCATTCAAAATAAGATTAGGCATTTTAAATAGCTTATCCGAGCAATCCAGCTTGTTTCACCTGAACTGTGCAAAGGAGCACCATCAGCAAACTGGGAAGAGAGTGTATCCAACAGCTGGAGAACGCTTACCCTTACATCCTAGGAATGTGGTGCGGGATGTATACACTATCTCAGAACTAGGCAACTAATCGTCTCACTTGGACACCTTGAAAGGTGAAACTTCTAGGAGGTAATGGTAATAGAGGCAGATGGTGTGACTTAATTAACTAATTGAGGTGTGAATGAATAAACTAGGTGTATGCCTGTCTTTTGGCAATGCACTAACCAGTCAATTTAGATGAGGTAGCTAACTTTTAGAATACTAAATTAGGGAAGAGAAATCTTGCCCTTCAGATATATTGATTCTGTTATTTGTATCTGTATCTGTGAAAATACCCATAGGTATATAATTATGGAAGATGTTTTCTCTGAAGATCTGACTTTCAAAAAGTCCCAAAGATATCAGAAAGAAAGGCTGTGTTTATATCCTCTCTCAGCTAATCCAGCAAGAGTCAAGGAGCTATTGGAGTGAAAGGTAATCTCTTGCTATTCTCTGACCTGGACAGATAATGGACTCATAATTTTTTGGAGTGTTTAAAATTGGAGTTTTTGTTCCAGAGAGAGTCTTTAAAATGAGCAGATTATGTTTTCTGTTTTTTTTTTATCTCTATATCCTGCAATGTCATGTTAAAATATAGATGAAGATTTGTACAGTGTGGCATTCCTATGTTAATGTTTATATTTCAATGTGTGTACATAAATTCCCTGTGGTTGGATCATATATTGTAATTCTTAGAATAAAATGACAAAAAAAGTTGATATGTAGACTGTTGTAAAAAGAATATCAATGGTTCCACATTCACCATTGTGCCTAGTAGGGAAATAACTGTAACAAAACCCAATTGTTTCAAACAAAAAAAAAAGATGCTAATCAATGAGTGAGTTTGTAGTAATTTTTGAATCTTCAAAAGTGCTTATGAAAAAAAGATGTAATTTTTCTGTATTTTAGAAGTGAGACTAAAATGAAGGATTTTGAGAAAATATTTTTGTAATGTTGCAACAAAAAGATTTGTTCAAACTTGGGATTAAAATAAGCACAATTTTGAGCATGAGAAGGGAAATAATCTTGTTTTCTTATGCAACGCTATGTCTAGGTCTAATGCTCAGTCTTGGAGAACACAAACACAGAGAGAATTCAAAGGATGCTCAGAACATTAATTCAGATTATCTTATTTTTTCAATTCATAGAAAAGGAGGCTGAAAGGTGACATATCTACTGATGGAGGATTTTTCAAGTCTGATTATAAAGACATGAAAAAAATACAGTTGCTGGAAGTCAAAGTTACAAAAAATTAAATTTGAAATAAGATGATGTCTCCTAGCAGCACAGGAGTAGCAATTCAACTAAACACCAAACATTCAGGGAGAAGGTGCACTTACCATTAGGGACTTTAGAATCATATTTGATATCATTTGAAGACAACTTATTCAAAAGCAAATTTTTATGTTCTGTGTGGTTCTGTTTGAATAAGTATATGTAGGGCAGAAAGGGAAGGAAGAAAGGAAGGGTTGTTGGGATAGTCCCTTTGCTTTTGAAATCTGCGAATTTCATCCCCTACCTTCACAGGCAGTAATGAAGACTGGGGCACCTGTATAGCACTCAACATGCCAAATAACACTTTGCTTAAAGTTAGTAATTACAATTAAACATTATTCTCCAAAGCTTGACAGTGATTACTTTCTCCATCTTTAGATGCAGAGAAGCCCACATAAATATGTTGAAAAGTCAGGGTTTTTTTTTCCTTCTGGAGAATGAAATATTAGCTATTGTCAAAGATGAGACAATTAACAACATAGACCCATGCACTGGGAGGTTACAGAGAATTTTTAATTTTTAGATGGCTGACTAGTGCTAAATGATTACTGATCACCAGATTTAGGGTTGTGAAGGCTAAGCAGTTCTTTGATTGGCTTTTTTTTATATTATAAATCTTGGTGAGGTCATCTGTGTACACTTCATCTATACCTCACACCTCCATTGCCTGCCTCTTAAGACTTCAGCCAAGCACTGGTCTCATCTGTGCCATTGATGTGAAGCTGAGTCCATACAGTAGTAAAATGACTTTGTGAACTTGTTTGGACATCATACAAGTTTTGTGGATGAAACTGAATGATTTGTGGTGTTCGGTAGGTCTGTCTGCAATAATTTTTAAACTCCAGGCAAGCTGAAAGCAAGGCATAAGAAAGTATACAGTAACAGCTAGCTACCCCCAAATTGTTCAAGAAGAAAATTTTAGAAGTCCAAACCTTCTCTTGTCATGAACAAGTAATGCTTCCTTATCACCTACTGTACCTTGTTATTGTACTAGGCTCGTGCACAGCTGCTGGGAAGGAGCAATGGCAATACTGCTTCTGCTGCACCTCTTTTGGAAGATTCTGTTTCTGGAAATAAATGAATTTAAGGGAAAAAAGTTCTTATGGACATTCTGTTTAAAAATTAGCAGTATTAGAGGGGTTTTGCCTCTGAATATCTGGAAACTATGAGAAATAGAATACAGGACTAGATGGGTCATTATTTGGATCTGGGAGGGCAATACAGAGGATCCTCTCCCACATACAATGACTAATATCATACCTTGATTCTCTAAAGAAAGTGATAGTAACTCAGACTCTTAAGATGCGATTTCTGAAGTGGTTAATCTCTTCCCTGATGAGATTTGACAAGAAATTAATGGACTGACTGAATGGATTCTTCTAGGTCTGTAACATTCATCATCCCCTTTCCTCAGTGGTTGTTTTATTTGGGTGGTTTTGTTTTGTTTTGTTTTGTTTTTTTACTTCTCTCAAAAGCCTCTGTCTGTGTTGATGCTCCGTCTGACACATGGAGTAGACAGGTCTATTTTCAGGCAGGTCTCAGATCATATGATGAAAGATGTGGGAAAGGACAGTGGTGGGCTGTATCAAAGAGACAAGCCACCTTCATGAAAATCAATATTTATCTTTCTCTTTTCCTAGTACCAGAGATCAGTATTAGAGGGAGGAAGGGAGCTGCAAATTGAGAGTACAATCTGCTGTATGCAGTTACATGCAAGGGGAAAAGATCTCTGGAGATGAGGAAACCAGCATCAGCTCCTCTACCAAACCCAGTATCTAAGTTTATTATTGAAAGCATTCCTTCTGCACTCACTGAGGTTAAGATTTCACCGTAATGCTCAAGGCCATGCTGGCTGACCTGGTGCTGTTCTAGGAAGTATTATATTCTTACTGCATTTCTCCCCTGAGATGGGTGATAACTTCACATCCTGAAGGAGCACCTAAATCTTTGTGCTTCTAACCTTTTGTCAGAGCTACCTATGGCATGGGTGAGAATGGGAGGGGTTTAGGCTCATGAAGCACCCTCTGCAGGCTCCCAGCTCTGTGTTGTCTGTTTAGTCCATCATGGTGAGACAAATGCATTAGCCATTTAGCACAAAACTGCCTCTGCAAGGCTGGAATAATGGGAGACTTAACCACATCAAGACCGTTCCTGTGTGGCCTCAGATGGCTACTTAAGCACACAGGGGGAGGTTTCTGTGCATTTTAGAGAAATTAATGCTGCAGCACTTTTAAATTTATACGCTGGGTGACCTCTTGGATCAATAAATGTATGTATAAATGAAATGGGGTTTACCAAGGAGCTAGTCTCTCTTGCCTGTTAAATCTATATGAATGTCAGTTACAAAATATGTTGGCCACAACATACAACCGCATATGTGTTAGCAGAAAAAAAAATGGAGGGGGGAAAGGGTGAGTTTTTCCCCCCCCTTTTTTTGTGAGGCATATAGCAGAACCTTCTGTCTGGTGAAAACAATGCATTTAGAGGACTGTAAAAAGGTTACAGCTTAAACTTTTGTTTGAATGCCAGACCACTGAGAAGTGAAATAAGTTTCCACACTCACTGATGAAGAAACATGAAGAAATATGAGTGGTTGCCATCATTGACTTCAGTAATTGGCTCATTTTTGAAAACAGAAACCTCCTTCGATACAGAGAGTAGTTTATAATAAATTATTGCTTAGTGTAGCTGAATTTTAACAAAGATTTGGCAACATAATAATGAATTTATTTATTTATGTCATTGTTACTTACATAAAGAGGTATTCATTAATCTTAACCATACTGAAGTCAAAGCAAGTTATGTTGTCATTTTAAAGGTCTGAAGTTTCACTCTGTGCTGTTAATTAGTAATGTATTTTACTAGCAGTACTTTAACTAATATTATTAGTTAGCAATAGGAACTTTAGCTTCTAGAAAAAAATGTATTTGCCAACTTTGATTTGGCTAGTAACTTTTAGTTCACTACATAATACCTCCAATCTTTATTTTTAATTGTCATGAACATACATATGAACACATATTTTGTTCATTCAACAGTACCTGAAAACTGTAAAAGTAATGTAAAAGTTAATTTTAGCAATACATCTCATATGTTCTCATGTTCTTTATCTATGATGCACATTACTGTTACACCTCCCACTGAGATGAATTTTTCCTTAGCTAGAATTACATTGGTTCACTCTGCCAGCTCTGGAAGTCCCCAAATTAAGGCAAAAGGATGATCAGTATGCTATCTTTTTACACTGAAACCTCATGCCTACGTATGAAGCAAGCAAAAAGACTTACAGCTCTGTGTGTATGTGACAGACTGCAGCTATAATTTGTCTCTAGTCTGCTCTATGCCTTTCCCCCCTCTCCTTTTGCATATAGAAAAATGATACTTGCATTACTTTGGGGAAAAAAAAATGTTATTTCTGGTTATTTCTCAGACATGTGGCCTATAACCATGCTTAATGATATACAAAGCTGAACAATTTAATAATTTCATTGTTCCCTGTTCATTTCGGAAGCAACTCTGCGTGTTCTAAAAAATAATACTGTGTCACTAGTAATTCATCTCAGAATGGCTCTGGCCTCCAGTGTTTGAATAGGCTAAAATTTTTTGAGCATAGATGGATTTCAATCTGTCCTATATTGAAAATTGAGAACTAATAGCAGGCTTCTACTCAAAAATCATATCTTCACAGGGACAGTATCAGTGGATATCAGGATAAGTATCAGTGTCTTTCATGCAGATACCTTTCATGCAGACTGACATTATTTCTCTATCAACCTAATTAAACATTGCAAAGTAAATGAAACAAGACAAACAGTCATTTTAATTTAATTGAACCCAAGGCTTGTCATAAGAAAACAGTAAGGCATACAGAAGTCTTCTGAAATAGTCATATCCAATTAATTGAACTGTGTTTAGACAGGAAAGGGTCAGTCATAAAAATTAGGTAAGTGATGTGAGTTATGTTCTTAAAATAAGAGGTCAGATGGCAACATTTACTTTGTCCTGCTAACTGATTATCAGTGCTCTCCCCCACTTCCTGACTAGCTTGTAAATACTTTGTACTGAAAATCTTACTAAACCTTAGCACTCAAGGACAGAAGGCCCATTCTTGAAGAGCTATTACATTGTATGATCCAAAAGATTTCTCATACCAGAAATCAGAAAGACAATCTACTGGGGGAAAAAAAAATGCCAAAAGAAACAACCCAGTAAAGTTGTTTAAAGACATCACCAGTATGTAGAGATAAACATACATAAACATAGACACTATAAACAGTGAAACCACTTAAATTGTCAAGTTAAAAGAGAAAAATGAGAGTTAATTGGATTCTCTTCAACAGTTCAGAGCTCCCATGGTTGGCTTTGTGAACCTCCGGCAGGGGAGGGAGAAAAGAAACAAAACAATTCTCATTAACCATTTAAACAGGAACTGGTGTGAGAGTGCTGTTTGTTGTACAGAATTATACGTTTCACCCATCTTTCTCCCCCTTTATGCCCTTGTTTCCTTACCTTCCTTGTGAAGCTGAGCCATGACCCATGTGTGGAGGAGCTATAGTCTGCAATGCCAAAACCAGTGGAGCCTTGGTCAGTAACCGCTCCTGTAGTAAAAATAATAGATCATGATAGCAGCCCTTGGCTCTCTGCGCTACCGACCAACTGATTTATACTTGCTGCATCTCTCCTTTCACTCTGAGCAATGCCTGAGTTAAAATGCATGAGGTGGAGGTCCTGGAGACACTAAGGACGGACTACTACTCACTGCAGTAAGAAGGTCCTAATGGCCCTGACTGGCTTCACCAGGGACCTCTCCCGTTCCCTTGCCTATGGCCCAGGAGCCATATTTCAGTTCAGGCTGGGCCCCCATTCCCTGCTTGGGCTGTGCTGCTGCTACCTCAGACCGATGACTGCCTTCTGCTGTTCCTGACTTGTTGGCTGGATTTCTTGCATGGATATTGGGCCTGACTTGCCATTCTGAATTTTTCTGGAGGCCACTGGACCACTGGCACAACCTGTTATTGTCAGCAGCTCTGCCCTGCTTGCCATGCTCAGGTGCCACTGGACAGAGCCTTTCTTGGGCTCTGCCCTGCTGCTGGTTGGGTCACTGGCTTCTGGTTCATCCTTCTCGTGGAGCAGCCCTGCTCCTGGAGGCTTTCAGGGATGCGGAGCACACAGGATGTGGCTCACCCACAGCTAACGGGTCTCTTGTTAGTGATCATTGTCATTGAATGTCAGCAAAAGGTTCTTTGCATACCAGTCTACTGAATGCAGAAAAATGGATCATAATGACAGTTATGTAGCTGTTATTTCTAGTTCATTCATGGCAAAAGAACACAAACTAGATAGTCCCTAAAACTCTATTGCCTTTCTTATAAAAGCAACAGAAAGGAGGTAGGAAGAGGTCTTCACTAAATCATGTCAGATAATGGAGTTGAACCTGCTTAGAGAGAACCACGTGGGTGACCCAACTGTGGGTTCTAAAGAGAGACTGGTGTCATCCTTCTCATAAGAGACACCTGTCTAAAATGGGAGACTAGATTATCTGGTTGCAGCTTTCCTAATTAATATTGTCCTCTGTGACCAAAGGAGAGAGAATGTCATGCCCTGAAGGACATTCAGCCCCTCAAATTCAAGTCATCACCTAACTACCTGTGACCGGATATAGGGCCTGACTTCCTCCAGGTGACTTCTGATTGTTTTGCTCAGTGCCAAAGTCAGTCGGAGTGATCATGGCCAGATGCATTCACTAAAACTTAAATGGATTGTGTCTGCTTTTAAACTAAGAAGGACTGATGATCTAATGAACAAGAAGTTTTATCACTTCTGTAGCAACATGTCGCTTTTCCTCATCCATTCTTTTTAGACTGTAACCTAAGTAAAGTCTGACCCACCATATACCCACTCGTGTACAAATTACTTTGAAATTCTCTACCAATGGACTGCCGAATTAAGGCTCTGCTTCAGTAAATAATTGCCTTTTACTCAACTTCACTGCCACTGATATTATTATTTTCAGAGCAATTCGTGTAACATTTTTTGCAATCTATTCTTTTAAGGAGAACATATGGTGTTAAATAGCTGGCTTGGAAAAATGTCTGTTATTAATGCACATTATGTGCTACCACTACAAACTACTGACTAATTTTAAAAAAAACTCGTAAGGATTAATTAAAATTCATTAGAACCATGTGTCCATGGACTTAAGTGTAAACCTAAAGGGCAGCATGACACCCCAAACATTTGAGAAATGATCACCTAGAGGAAGACCTGAAAGACAAAGGCTTTCCTTCACTACTAAATGGCCATGGAAATTCTGCCTACTTCTTGATGTTTCCACAGAATTTCTCTGCGGCACTTCTGGAAGGAAAAAACTACATGAGATTGAAATATAGATACTGTAGATGAAGGAGCCCAATCTATTTTTGTTCTTGGCTATAATGTTAATTTAAACTCTTAAAATGTTTCCACCTCAATGTCTGTGTTGTTTTCCACCTTAATGTGACCTTGGCTTTCCATATAAAGATTACAAAAATATACTCAGTTTCAGCTATGTGTTTATTATTTCATGCAGTCTTTTAAGGAGAACCCATATAGGAACAAGATTATTGTAGATTTTATCTGCGTCTTCCCATTGCCTTATATAAAAACATGGTTTGAAATAATATAATTTAAATGTGTTTAGAATAAGTAAATGGAAAATGACCATCCATTCTCAATCATTCTGTGATTTGAAACTGAATGAGTTTTTTTCAGCCAGTAGGCATCACACATGCTATTGAGCAATATGGTTGGTTTCCCAAGCCAAGAGCAGAACTTCAGAGGACAGTATTCTCAAGAGTCCCACAGTCAAGAAAGGGCTCCTTCATGTAGTTAGAACAAAGGGAACTTGGATATTCCCTACTAACCTGCAGTTTCCATTGTCAATAGTCTTGACTGTTAGTCTCTGTAAAACAAAATTCTTGATTTTAACCTACTCCTAGAGGATCTGGGGTTTTTTATTGTTTTGCTTGTTTCACCCAAGGTGGAAATCACTCGAAAAACATCAGTCAGAGAGGGAGACAGCAGAAATCCAGACCTAAGTTGTTGCTATGAGAATTCATTGTGGCCCCATCCTCCAACTGCAGCTCTGATTCCTTTCTGCTCTAAACTTTGAACAATCCTCTCTTACGGCTTAGTTAAATCTGATTTTGAATGCTGCTTCTTTTGACCAACTATAATTTGAAAACACTGCATTTTCTGAACAGACATCTTTCTCCCAAATTTCTTTGGAAATCTCAGTCTTTAAAAAAAATTATTTTTAGAATGAATTATCCATAAAACAACATTCTGCACTTGCATACTATGTGATTATGTAGTCTGTACAGGCTGTAAACAATAAATCTTGAAATCTACCAAATACTGTATACACTGTTTTTACAAAGTACTGCACAAAAATGGCTTTGAAAATGCATGTCTATAAGAGAATTTATCATAAAAAAAACTGTCAAAGGTAGTTAAACAATTTGTACGTAAATCCAATGTTGTTGGGTTTGTTGTTGTTGTCTTTTTTTCCCCAAGTATTGAATATCAGAATCTCTTGGTGTTTCCATCCAGTCTCAGATGTCAGCACAGCAAATTGTGTCTCACAGGCCTCTCCCCAAGGTGGCTGGAATCTGATACTCTTACTATAGGTATCTAAGCTATGTTAGATACTGCAGGTCTCTTCTTACCTGGCCTCCACCTGCAGAATAGTAAGGGTTTCTCCTAATCCCATCACATCTGTTGGTCCTACGTGAATGTCTGACACCCTGAAGATCTGAAATATAACTGAAAATTTATATGATTAGATAATTTAATTGTTCCTAGAGTGGCGTGAGGGAGGAAGGACAGCCCATTATTTTCATTGAAGTCTGGGGTAATGCCTTGGTTTGTTAAAAACTGTCTAGTTTGGAGAAAAGGGGGGATGAGGGGTGACCTCATTGCTCTCTACAGCTTCCTGAGGAGGGGAAGTAAAGAGGGAGGCACTGAGCCCTTCTCCCTGGGATCCAGTGACAGGATGCGTGGGAACAGTTGAAGCTGCACCAGGGGAGGTTTAAACTGGACATTCAGAAGCATTTCTTTACTGAAAGGGTAGTCAAACACTGGAACAGGCTTCCTAGACAGGTGGTCAATGCCCCAAGCCTGTCAGTATTTAAGAGGCATTTGGACAATGCTCTTAATAGCATGATGTTACTTTTGGTCAGCCCTGATTTGGATATGATAACTGTAGGTCCCTTCCAACTGGAATATTCTATTCTATTCTATTCTATTCTATTCTATTCTATTCTATTCTATTCTATTCTATTCTATTCTATTCTATTCTATTCTATTCTATTCTATTCTATTCTATTCTACTCTACTCTATTTTAAAAAGCTGATTCATTTTTTAATGAAGATTTTTTTAAAAGTGTTTACAGTTCTTTTTTTATGTCATTGTTTTAAATTAGTATATCATTTTATCATACATTTGTGGCACCATCCTCTAATAGCTTCATTTGGAGACTATGACCGGGACTAGCTCATACTCATAATAGTCATGCTACTCTAAAGGAGGTGCACAGGTTGTGCCATGAGGACATGGAGGTTCAAAGCTATGTATCTGTTCTGGATGCAATGATGTCTCTTTTCTCCAAACCATCCTAATGGAGTCTGCCTTCATTCATCTTCAAAATGCAGTAACCTCGGACTTGTGGGAACTGAAGGAGGTCTGACAAGACTTTGTTGTGTTGTGATCTACAGCAGGCTTCGCTCTGTGAGTCACAGCCAAGCCGTCTTCTGCAATGCAGCCCCTGTCCCAAGCTGTGGGCCAGGTTGCTCTGGGGCAGCCCCATGGGGGGCTTTCAAGGAGGCAGGTGGGGGGTTTCCAGTGGGACTGGCACTCATCTCCTCTGCTACTGCCCTCCGCATCTACCAAGTGTGCCACTAATTGGAGTTGTCCCCAAGGTTAGTAAATGTGTGAATGTGTTCCTCTTTGGAAGAGGAAAATGCACCTTTGGTGAGGACTCATTATTTGTGAGGACATGAGTTTAATGAAATTTATCTGCTCCCTCCCTCCCTTTGTAGTCAAATCTTACTCAGGATTATTGCTGTTCCCTAAACCTGTGCTCAATGGGCTTCTCACCTCATTGACAAAATATTTAGTGACAGGAATTGAGTTGGGGTCTTAAAAAGAGAAACAGAGGTGGGAGAATTAGGAAGGCCAGCCATCAAAGTAACTTAATGATGTAACAGATCCAGCAGTATACATTTTAATACAACGTGGCCTTTGCTGTTGTACTATGAAAGCCATTAAACTGCTTTCTTTGATGGCAAAATAGCATATATTTGCAGTGATATTTTTGACGGAAAATGCAAACAAGCTATCACTTGTATTTCCTGTGAAAAGCAGCTTTATATTCTTGTAACAAGCACTTAGGGATATGTAATGGTATATGTATAGTAGTACTTATCTGTATAGCATTAATTAGATATGTAAAATATGATTAGTATGCAAATATTAAGTATGGAAACCGTGTTTTTATTGTCGTAAGCACCCATAAGGTGATAAAAGTGAGTAATGAGCTATAACAAAAAAATATAAACCAAAGTACTACTAATGTGTGATTTGTAATACAGGGCTACTGACTTGTATTCCTAAAACAGAAAGATAGCCTTTCACTTGCTATTGTCCCTCTTTGCCCACAGTTCATTTAATATTGGGAGATAAATTGTGAGATCTGTAGGTAATACCAAATACATGTAAAATAAAGAGACAGTAAAATTAATCACAACACCCGAATCCTTCAAGATTTATGAGTTATTAAGCCACATGTATTTTCAGGGCTTGCTTTTGTACTAGCAACAGTGCTGCACGTTAAGTGTGCGTTCTGCCTTTTAAATGCAATTACGAAGACGTGAAAAAATATGGAATTCAGTAAAAAGATAAAATACCATCTCTTAAGATCACTTTAGCACAAATCTAAGGTTCTTGCTATTCAAGAAAAAGAAAATGTGTTCATCTCAGAATGAAGAAAAAAGCCCTCAGAATTTTAATAAAGAATAACTGTAAACTGATCCATCAATCTAAAACACAACATTCTTTTGTCTTTGTAAAATGGTTCCTAGTCCTGGTTAAATATTGTCCTGGAAAAGTTATAGGTCTGGTGTTTTCCACTGTCTTCTCTTCTTGTTAAACAACCACCCAACCAAAATGTTAGATTATTTGTTTTTTCATTTTATCATGAAGGTATAGCCTTAATTTCTGGAAGAACTGCACAGTCAGAGGGGTAAAAAGTAAGCAAAGGCATAACAGCTGCTTTCTGCCTAAAGATATGAAAGATTTTTCTTGGATATTCTTACTAGCAGTGCAAAGCAAAACTTTGCTCAGTTCTTTGGAATATAAAAACGTGAAATCTAGTATCATACAGAATTTTCTAATAATAGAAAAAAAAAAACACTCTAAGTTATATCCTCTCCTCTTTCCCCAGAATTAATGAAATATGAATTTTTGTGTTTATATGGATGTCATTGTGAAAATTGAATTCATAACTTCATAAATTAGCATTATTTTTAAGATAGTTTTCTTTGTATTCACAATGGAACCTCAGTACAGAACCTGTACAGTTACAGAGCAACACTAAAAAAGTAATGTAATTTCAGAAAACCGCAATAAACTTTATCTTATGTTCTCAAAACAGTGAACTTCACAGAGCAATTGTACAGTTAATAGCTCAAGCAGTACTGGTAAAAAAAACTTGGGAGTTTTCACAGAGGGATTAGCCTAGATTTACTGTTGCTGACAGCCCTGTTTGCCACATAGTTTGCAGAATTAGTTTTCTTTGTCAGCTATAAAGAATTTTGCTGATCAAGACTGTCTGTGTGGTTTATAACAAACAATTTATAACAAGTGTTTCCATGTTTCAGTATATGATATGTAGTAACGACCCAAGATCACTCAACAAGTGCACATAATTTTAGATCTTTTAATCCCACTACATCTTTTACTAGTGTCTCTCTTAAGCAAGAATCATATTTTGGCACTCAAAGAATTTCTGGAGGGGGTTCCGTAGGCCTGAAACACATTTGCAAACAGCACCTCATGCTTTCTTAATCTTCCTGTTTATGATTATAATTGCACTTTAGTGTCTCAGAATCACTGGCCATTCCACCCTGGAGAACAATCGTTCTTGCCTGTGAGTGTGGCAAGCTGAGCTTGGTAGGGTTTCCCCAAACTCTCTTTAACCAGTAGCTATCACTAAGCAAGTGTCTACAAATCATTTAAGCGTTAAGGTTTGCACTGACCCTGCTTTGAATTTAGTCCTAAAACTAAAGTATATGCTAAGAGAGACCAGCAGAGTACTCTTTTGTTTTTTACTAAGAAGATTTTATTTTGGAATTAATCTTTTTGGTCTCACATCTATGGGAGAACTGTAGTTACCAAAAACATATACAGCTTATGCTTATAGCTTATGTGTGCAGATGCCTTGTTTCAACATTAATTTATCTTCTTATTGTATGTGTTATTACTATAAAAACATCCTTCATAGCATGTAAGACTTCTATAGATGACAAAAAGAATACAAAATCCTGTGGTTTTCATCTTGACAGGAATCTTGTTAACAAAATAGTAAATACAGAAAAAGATAATAAGGAAAATATTTCTGAAAAAGTGTAATGCAAACAGCTTTGTATGTCAGATTCATGGAATAACATTTTACCTAAAAAGTTATATTTCCCACATTTGCCAGATTTCAGTCCTAATGCCTGTTGAACCATAGTCACAATGAAATACCTATTTTTTTAATAGTTAAAATTCAGCTTTATAAAATGTAACAAAATGGTTAAGGAGAATTTTGGGGGGATCTTAAATACAGGATGGTATCAAGGGTTTTTTCCTTTTCAGTCTGCTAAGTTATCTAAGATATTCTAAGGTAAATGCTTAACATTTGCCAAATAAAGCTTGAACTTACTTTTGGTGAGAAAACTCTCATTGATTTGAGAAGGCAGAGAATTAGATCCATTAGGAAGGAAACGAATGTTCTTTCTAAGTGAAAATAATGGCCACTCCAAAAGATACTGCTCACCACAACTTTGCTTTTTTGTTATATTACACTGTTTAGCAAAAGTCCAAACTGGGACCCATCACTTTTAATTAGGATGCATTTAAGAAGATGAATTAAGTCTCAGACAGGAGAGGTAGGTGAACTTGTCCTAACTGTGGGTGGTGCAGTAATTAAAAGTCAGGGAAACTGCATGCTCTGACAGTTCATTAGACAAAACAGTATGTGGAAAATGTCTTGTCATGTCTAATTGCTACAGCTGCTTGGATTTCTCTGTTATTCTGGGACATCAGCTATTCATAAAGCGGCAGCAGGAATTAATCTGCTGGAAGATGCGAATCCTACGTTACATGTGTGCTATGTGATCAACGCTTCCAGTCATTGACTAAAAGCTTAACTAAGAGACGTGGCAAATATAACAGTAGAAAATCTATATCTAGCGATAGTGCTAGAATTATTGAGTTGAGCCAACAACATTACTTAGGAGCATAATGCTGTCTGAGTGGGATTATATTGTGTTGTCTATCAAGATAATTTTTACATATACATTACTAAGCAGTTCCAGATGTGGAATTTGAGCTAGAGCTACTGGTGCTGGAGCCTTCTTGTTTCATCTCACGGTATGTAGAGAAACCAGCTTCAGTACATAGGTGGATGATCTTACAGTGTAGCGGCAGAAGTATATTACACTGATTTTCTGTACTTTCATTCATATTTTCCATTATACAGAATGTTAGAATGGAATTTACTTTTTCCATAATAAAATGAGAAGCTGTTTGCAGTGGGGCAGCTTTTGGGCTTGAGTTGGTTGTAGTTCAGGCATTTTCAGCGTAGCACATTGTGCTGTAGCTGCACACTTCATGGGTAGTTTCAGGCAGCACTGGGATTTCAACTGAAGTGACTGGATTGACGTGAGACCATCTGAAATCACAGTCTAATTCATTTCTGCAAAACTGATTTCTGCTTTCCAATAGAGATTACGTGGTTTGATATAACCCTGACACTGCAAACTTTTGTGCATATATTTAACATTATCAGCGTTAGTAGGTGCATATCTTTTGATGGAACTTCATACTAATCAGGTCATTATTGAATGCTCATTGCACTAACATTCATCAGTAGTTAAGGACTACTGGGAAATCCATACAGGATCTACCTACCTCAGTCTTTAGATTTCCTAATATCCTAAGATTTTGCTTCAGGAACTACTTCAGTGCCAAGAAACCTTTCTAGATGGTACGTGCACATACTGCCTCATGCTCGGAGGCAGTTACTTCATCAGGGTTGAGCTTGCTTCACACAGACACTATCCATGGAAAGGTACTTTTCACAAGGGACACGTAACCGTGCTTCTGGACAATTATGGAATATGGTGGGAGACTCTTGCATGTTGTTTTACTGATGGTATTGTGCAAAGTCAAAAATAATGAGGAGGAGGAGGAAGAGGAGGAGAAGGAGGAGGATAATAACACAGATCCACAGGACTTCACTAAGGTTCTTGAAATGGATTCTTTCATGTAAAATTTAAATGTAGCAAGTGAGATAGTTGACTTGGTTGATGTCTATGGTATTTGCAACAGTTTTGCATGAATTAAACTCATGCAAATTGTCCATCTTTTACACTCAGAGTCAACAGAACATTATGTAAACAGGACCTGACTGATCTGTAAGAGGTATTTGCACTCTGACATGGTGGACTAGTTGTGGTCTGGTGCCACTCCCTGCAACTAGTACAAGTGGATGAAAAACTTGCAGTACAGCTACAAAAGCAGAGGCACTAAGGAAAATAAACAGGAGATGATGTAATTTCAAGAGATTCTGTAAATATATGCAAAAGAAGTAACTTGGATACAAAAAGCGTGATTTTCAAAAGTATTCAACGTTGGTGTAAAGCTTCTATTTGTCTTAATAGAAGCAATACTAGGGTGGTGCATTTGAAGACCGACTTTAAGGAGAAGAAATTAAATGTGTGGCCAGTAGTGAAAAAGAGCCGCCACCAAAAGAATGGTTCAGGACAGAAGCCCAATATTAGGTACTCTGATTTATTCTCTTGAGGATTTTTCTTTCACCTTTGACTTCAAAAGATGAGAAAAGTATTCCTAGAATAACATTTAAAAAAAAAGTTAGTGGTGTGAATCACCTGAGTCATTTTTGAAAACAGTGCTTAAAAGGCTTTGTTCATCACTGTATTAATCAATATTTATGTCAAAAAAGTTCCATTAATTTCAGTTGAACTCTTACCAACACGAGTGGAATGTATTGATGAATCAAATCCTAAATTATTAAAAATTCAGTGTTTTTTTCTACACCAGTACATTAAACAAGGGTGGAAAGAATATTGGTATATCTGACTGCCCATTTTCTTAGCTGTGTGGTAGAGAGAACAAAACCTAAGTGGAAAAAAAAAAAACAGGTAAGTATTCTTCAATTAATTAGGAGTATGCTGAGTTTAACATTTTTGTTTTGGGGCAGAGAGTTTAAATGCTGTGTAAATTTTGTCTCACACTGAGGATACTCCCTTAGAGATCAGCTCTGTCTTATCAAGTCCAGTGTAGCTGTGCATGAACAATCTTGTGGCAGAAGAGATGACTTGGGTAGCTACAGCATCTCTGGTATTCTATACTGGTGACTCGTAAGCAAATCAAAAAACACATTACACATATTTTAAGAAGCAATAATCTACACCTGGTACTTAGCAGCCATGATTAGGAACTGCAGGTGTGGCCTATATGTTTTTCCCACAGTATTGGTTTCTTGAATTTTAAGGCAGTTCTATGCTACTATTCTACCTTAACTTTGCCTCTAATATCTCTATTTTCACTTGCACTCTGACACACAGAAATCCTCTATCTCTTTGGATGTCGGGGGGTAGTGCACAGAGGTAGAATTTATTAAATCAGTAATTCTTCATTCTTCTGGGTTTATTTTTAAGTTTTGTCTTTATCCTATCAGCATCCAGAAGTGAAATCACATTTTTTTAGGATTATTGATTCTTCATAAAAATCAATAGATTGTATTAGTCCCTGCCACAAGGCTTAGATGGAGAGTAGCAACTTGCAAATTGTAAGCATGAGTTTAAACTTCTGNAGTGAAGGTTTTGAGCATATCAGCAGAAGGAATTAAACAGTCCTGTACCAAAGGAGCAGGAAGAGGAATTTTGAAAGGGTTTCAGGTTTAGGGTGAGGCCCAGACTACTGTGTCCAACCTGTCACTCAAGTTCTCATTACAGTCCCAAGGTCAATCACTCTGACCGGGATAATTTGGTGCACAGCTGCACTTTACTTTTAACACTGCTGGAGATGAACATCTTTATTCTTTACAAGTTTTCCTTAAAAGTACCTGTGCTTTCAACGTGGAAGTGGTGAAATATCTTAGTGGTGAAATTCAGTGGGACTTACACCATCATTCTTTTTTCCTTTTCTTTTTTCAGGGCTGGGGACAATGCCTGATTGATGGGCTGAAAGATTTAAATCCTGTTTTCATCTAAGTACTAGGCATCACCAGACAATGACTACTGTGGGTTTCAAAGATACTGATACTTTTAGATTCTTAAAAAAATAAGAAGGAAAAAAGCATTGATAGTAGCAAAACAGAACATTAATTTTGGCAAAATCTGTCATGAATGCCAATTTCTCTCCTAGAGACACCAAGAATGGAATAAAACTGAAATGTCTGGAATATTTAGCCTGGGCAGGGGGAACCAGTGAAACACTCTGTGGCAAAACCCTGTGCAAATCTGATCTAGTGGGTGTCCTTACACTATACAAGTAATAAATAACCTCATATCTGCTTAGGTAGAAAGAAACTGTGATCAGAAATGTACATTTTACATTAGGCTGCGGAGAAATTATATATTTTGTGTTAAATGTAAACAGGTGCTGAAGACTTAATTAAAAGAAAAAAAAACACAGCAGAAACCCTGAACTACAGTTTCATCCTTACATTTACCAAGAAGTGTGTTCTCCATGTTATCTCTTTTTCTGTCAAAAAGAATGAGAATTGATCTTTTTTTTTTATTTTTTTATTTAACTTGGCCATGTAATTCTGAAATCTGTAAGAACAATACAGTCCATAAAAGTAAAAGTAAACCCGCTGTATCTAACTATTACTGTATGAAACAAATAATCTTAATGGAAGACCATTCAGAAAATTACTTATTTGTCATTTTTATAGTAATTAATTTCCTCTTGTATGCTATGTTTTCCTCAGGGTTCACTGTAGATAAGGTATTGCACCACACAGAACTTCTAAAATAACCTTTATTATTTTAAGCTTTCTTTCTCATTGATATTGGAAAAATTTTTTAGCTGCTCTTAATTTTCATCCCTGTCCCTTTTTTGGATGTCTGAGCTGTCCTTTTCCAGCAACGAGTCATTTGGGCATCTTTAGGCATGCCTATCTTAAGAACAGTCAGTTCCCTCAGTGGGGCGATCACTGACTTTTTGAAAAGAGAATAACTAGAAGAGTATCTGGAATTACAGGTCGTTTGTGAGAATTAAATCTTATGATGCTATTACATTGATAAGTTATTCTGTGAATACTCCATGCAACAACTGTGACCAACATCACTTCTGTGTCAGAGCTGGAAACTTAAAGAAAGCCACGTCTTGTCACAGGATTCAAAATCAAAACAGGAACAACTCCTGTGCCAGATGAGTTAAGCCAAAACTTGTCCTTCAGAGGGGTTTATGTCCAGGTCTGAATGTCATTGTTTGGAGCTCTCTCTCTTCCTTTTTTAAATGTCATGTTTGCTTAACCCAACAGCTCTAAAAGCAATAGTGGGTGTTTTGCCATGCCTTGCTTTACCTCTACATACATGAAACCGATAATTCTTAGAAAGCCATGCCCAGTAGAGCATTTTGACTGCCCAGATGAAAGTTAAGTCTGAACACATTACTACGCACATACAGACTGACTTAACATTGAACAGGTTATAATATAAGCGTATTCATAGTGATACACAATTTTGTTTTTCTGTGCATATCTAGTGGCACTTGTTCCAGGATTTCTACATGATAAGCAGTCCTACCTACCATTTACCCAAAAGATTCCTACCTATTTTAATAGGATTATAGGTCTAGCAGTCTAACAGCCAAATTAGCAGGTCTCCAATCTTTTTCATTCATACTGGAAAAAAATGTGCTCATTTGTGCTTCAAGCACAAGTAAAAACAAAACAAAACAAAAAAAAAAGCATTTCTTTTGAAAAGAAATGTATTTTTTTTTTCCAAAAGATTATATCCTGTTTAAATATATTTTCACATTTTACCCTAACCAGGTCTGACAGTTCCAAAATCACTACTTCGATATGCTGTTCCATATAATTTTCCAACCAGTCAAGTACTTAACTTTTCAAGTGGGCTATATTCTAACTGGACAGGATGTCAAACACGTCAACTGAAAATTTCAAACTGAGGAAGCTGATCAGTGTTAGTGAACAACATGCCCCAAACACAAAATTACCTTAGGCCAAGATTTTTAAAAACAGGTGCCTAAAATTTTTTACCTGAAGTCCACATGCAGGAACCTAAGTAAAGAATTACAAAGCCTAAAGCAATACTGACTGTCATTATCTGGTCTAAAAATTCTAAAAAGTCAAAGGACTGTAACTGTTTTTTCATTATTCTGTTGATGATTCATGTTTCAGTCCTGTCAAATGCCAGGTAGGCTTCGGATTCTACTAATTAAGATCCATTGAGGAAATCCCTTTCTTTTTTTAATGGTTTTGCAGAGCTCACTGTTCTCCTGTTGCCTCCCTGGATGGCATCTCGTATAATGAAAATTACATGGAAGCAGAGAGCACTGTTCATTGAAGGAAGGGTGGAGAGCAGTGTTGAAGAAAATAGTGGAGAAGTGCTGCTGTGCAGGAGGAAGTTATAGTGAACAAGTTAAGAGTTATTTAAGTAACTCGGTACTTTCAGACTGTCTTTGCCAACTCTTTTTCTTCTCATTCTTGTTGGCTATGTTGACTGACAATGCTGGGGAAAGGCAACTTCAACAGTAAGCCAGTTAGTTCTTGAACAGGAGAAGGAGAATGGAGAGAGTTGGAGATGTGGTATGCACAGTTATGCAAGTGGAGTTGCGTTGTCTCCAGGGTGGGGCTTTTTTTTATCCTTGACTTCATGCAGAGCAGAATTAGAAGTGGAAATGGCATTAGAAAATTGCCAAGGCTAGAGACAGAGGTTTGCATGTTATTTGACTCATTAGAGAATATTCAGTAAGGTCATCATCAAGGCACCACTAAAGAAACACTTTATAAGCCCATGTTCATCTGGTGCTGGACATTTTTATGCAATTGCCCAAAGCTTTAATCAGAACTGGGACTTGTTTTGAATACACAAAAATAGATAGTAACTCCTAAGTTGGCAAGAAAAGACAGAGTATGGAGCAGAAAAAGCATGCACGTTGTTAAACATGGTGAAGAGTTGGCAGAATTCTGTTAATTATCTCTGTTCTATATGAGCATAACCAAAACCAGCTTTAAAATTTAAATGATTATAGAAAAAATAATCAAATTCATCAGCCAGCAGCAAGTTCTTTGATCTATCTTTAAAACTAAAAACATTATTTTGATCTCTAATGGCAAATAGCATTTGCTTTTTAGATAAATGTCAGTATACTGTTTGTAATAATAATAATGATAGAACCAACACTAATAAATACAAAAAAGTGAACTCAGGAAATAATGGCCTGATTAATTTTATTCTTATCATTATATAGCACACTGCTTGTGTTGGTATCAATATTTACTAATAATAGTAAAATAATAACAATCTAACAATAGCCTTCAACTCAAGTAACTCCCTGGTTACTCTTTTTATTATGCATGAGAAAGCAATGTCCTTGTAAACTGAGTTGATCTGAATTTGGAAAAATGGTGGGAGAAACTATTGCAGATACCCATGTCATGTATAAGTACATTATGTACGTATGTACAATTTTCCCAAAGCATTAGGATTTATTATCTCCAAAGCAAAAGCAAGACCCATAGTAAGTTTGCAGATCACACCAAGCTGAGTGGTGCAGTTGACACGCCTGAGGGATGGGATGTCGTCCAGAGGGACCTGGACAGGCTGGAGAGGTGGGCCTCTGTGACCCTCATGAAGTTCAATAAAGCCAAGTGCAAGGTCCTGCACCTGGGTCAGGGAAATCCCCAGTATCAATACAGACTGGGGGATGAAAAGATTGAGAGCAGCCCTGCCAAGAACGATTTGGGGTAATGGTGGATGAAAAGCAGGACATGAGTTGACAATGTGCGCTTACAGCCCAGAGAGCCAACCACATCCTTGACTTCACGAAAAGAAACACGACCAGCAGGTTGAGGGGGTGATTCTACCCCTCTACTCTGCTCTCCTGAGACCCCACCTGGAGTGCTGCTTCCAGCTCTGGACCCCTCAGCACAGGAAAGACATGGACCTGTTGAAGCGGGTCCAGAGGAGGGCCATAAAAATGATCAGAGTGCTGGAACACCTCTCCTATGAGGACAGGCTGAGAGAGTTGGGATTGTTCAGCCTGGAGAAGAGAAGGCTCCGGGGGGACCTCGTTGCAGCCTTCCAGTACCTAAAGGGGGCCTACAAGAAACATGGGGACAAAATTTTTAGCAGGGCCTGTTGTGATAGGAAGAGGGGTAATTGTTTTAAACTAAAAGAAGGTAGATTTACTCTAGATATAAGGAAGAAATTTTTTACAATGTAGGTGGTGAAACACTGGCACAGGTAGCCTAGAGAGGAGGTAGATGCCCCATCCCCGGAAACAGTCAAGGTCAGGTTGGATGGGATCCTGAGCAACCTGATCTAGTTGAAGATGTTCCTGCTCATTTCAGGAAGGTTGGACTAGGTGACCTTTAAAGGTCCCTTCCAACCCAAACTATTCTATGATTCTATGATTCTATAATTATCTTGTATTAGTGCCAGTAATTCTTTTGCAAATTCCTTGTCTCCTGCTGAGCATGAAGACATTATAGAATCTGTGCAGCATTATAATTCATGATATTTCAGAATTCTTTTTCTGAACTATTCTTAAATGTAAGTCAAAATGTGGAAATAAGATTTATATATAAATTATAAATTTTAATGGAATATGCTGGTTCTGGCTCTAAGTTTCTGAATAGTACACCTGAACACACTGTCAGTGTTCAGTTATTTCCTTAACTATGTCTAGTATTTAGTCTCCAGATACTATTAAACAGTTTAAATTGTCAAGAAAATATTTTTTTTCCTTTCATATCTTGGCTGGATAATCAAATTCTTAGCTAAGAACAATACAACGAACCTCCAACTGTTTCTGTCCAATTTGTCATTCTTTAATTCATTACATTTTAAGAACACTGATTATCAGCCCTTTGTTTTTCATTAGCCCCCAACCTAGATGTTTCAAACACAAGAATATTGATGCAGAACAGTGACACATCTCTTCAGTGGGAGAATAGAAAACCAAATTTCCTACCCCAACCCAGTGGGGGTACCTCAGCAGTCAGCACTGTGTGTGCTGTAATGACGTGCTTCAGTAAACAGCTCCAGTTTTCAGAGCTCACCCACATATTCGGCTTTTCAGCTGCCTGGTTGGTTCAAGGGGAATCTTTCTTCTCTTTGCCTTTGCTCAAACTGAACAAGGTTTTCAGTCTTATATGGTAGAACAGAGTGTAAACTCAAGAGTTGTTTATCTTCCCCCTGGGAATGATCTGGACCTGCTCTCCTTTGCCTGTCATTCTGGTTGTCAAAGATATAACAGGTAAAAACAACCGTACAACATCAGATTAAAGGTCCATCTATCTTAGTTCCTGATGCCTGATATTTGATGCCTGGGGAAGATTGAAAGTATTCAACAAGTATATAGGAATACTTTCTCAGGGTTCTTTCAGTCTACAGCAATTTGAAAGTCAGGATTTCTTTCTGAGACAAAAAGTGCATCTTTCTGTTTAAGGGCCTTGTTAGAGATTTCTTTCTTATTTTTTTCCAATCATTTTTTGAAGTGATACAGACTTAATATCCACAACACTGTCAGACAGAAAGCTTTACGGCATAATGACGTGTGAAAAACTGCTTCATTTTATTTATTTTTGGACTAGCTTGATTTAATTCCCTCCTGTATTTGAGCAAATGAGGAACGATTACTTGTCCAACAAGCACAGTTCCTTTAACTTCTCTTCACACATTATGTGCTCCAGCCCCCAGCCACGTTAGCAGATCTTCACTGGACCCTCTCCAGTTTATCAATGTCTCTTTTGTACCTGGAGGCCCCAAACTCATCAAGTCATTCACATACAGCCCTGTAACTGCCAAGTAGAGAACATCAGACATGTAGGATATAGCACATGTTGAGAAGTTGTTTAAAATTCAGCATCTTTCAGGAAGGCACAGGTGAAGAGCAGATACACACAGGCTTCTAAGGTTATACTGCTAACAGAAAAGCGGCAAAGGACAAGCTGCTAGTCCAAAAGACAAATGGCATAATTAATTTACAACCGTAGTACTGTGAACTGGCTCACTCTGGAGCAGAGTGGCTTAATCCACACCATTTAGCCTCTGACTGAGTCTATTTGGTGGCTCTGTGGCCCGAAACCTAAATTGCTCTTTTGTGTGGTTTTTCATTTCAGAGTGTCCCAAATTATTCCAGGGCTTTACTACAGCCCTCCAGAGTGGTGTTTTTGTAACAAAAAACTGGGTGTATGAATCCACCAGGGTTCGGACAGTCCAAATTTGCAATAATACAGTTGCTTAGGAGAGTGGGATACTGTGAGAACCTTTCCTCTTCCTGGTGGTTTTACAGAGACTATTAAGTCAAATTCAGTGCCTACAACACAAGTTGTCAAATATCTTTGCTTAATTTACTTCAAAAAGAGTGTAAAATAGATGCTCAAACTGTACCTACAAATTCAAATACATTTTTTGTTTAATCTACTTATTATTTTCAACATGTCCATATTTTTGACAACACTTACCTGAACATTTACCCGGCAGCTGACTATGTTCACTGTGCTGGAACAACTGTACTTCTCTAACACACTGAAACTTTCTATTATAAAGGCAATGCTTACCTGCACATAAAAATATTACTTGTGATTTGTCTCAAAGCAATGAGGTGGAACTTAAAAGGAATGTCTTAAACTTGACTATGTCCAGTCTGCACTTTCTCTGTAGTAAACTGACGTCTGGAAAACACAACACCATTCTGTGCAGACCAGGAGAGAAAAGGAGTACAAGAACAAAGCTGTATGGTGTTTTTCAGGAATCTGCTTCATTTCCTAAAGGAAGGGGCTTTGATACAATGATGGTGATGATGATGTCAGTCTGACCTTAGTGCCTGGGAAGGTCATGGAACAGATCATCCTCAGTCCCGTCACACAGCACATGCAGGAGAACAGGGTGATCAGGCCCAGTCAGCATGGGTTTATGAAAGGCAGGTCAAACCTGATCTCCTTCTACGATAAGGTGACCCGCTTAGTGGATGAGGGAAAAGCTGTGGATGTTGTCTACCTGGATTTTAGTAAAGCTTTTGACACAGTTTCCCACAGCATTCTCCTGGAGAAACTGGCTGCTCATGGCCTGGACAGGTGAACTCTTCGCTAGGTAAAAAACTGTCTGGATGGCTGTGCCCAGAGAGTGGTGGTAAATGGAGTGAAATACAGTTGGCGTCCGGTCACAAGTGGTGTTCCTCAGGGCTCGGTGCTGGGGCTGGTTCTCTTTAACATCTTTATCAATGACCTGAGCAAGGGGATTGAGTGCACCCTCAGTAAGTTCACAGATGACACTAAGCTGGGCGGCCGTGTTGATCTGCTTGAGGGTAGGATGGCTCTCCAGAGGGATCTGGACAGGCTGGACCGATGGGCTGAGGCCAACGGTATGAAGTTCAACAAGGCCAAGTGCCGAGTCCTTCTCTTGGGTCACAACAACCCCATGCAGTGCTACAGGCTTGGGGCGGAGTGGCTCGAAAGCTGCCCGGTGGAGAAGGACCTGGGCGTGTTGGTGGACAGCTGGCTGAATATGAGCTGGCAGTGTGCCCAGGTGGCCAAGAAGGCCAACGGCATCCTGGCCTGTATCAGGAATAGTGTGGTGAGCAGGACTTGGGCAGTGATCATCCCCCTGTACTCGTCACTGGTGAGGCCCCACCTTGAGTACTGTGTTCAGTTCTGGGCCCCTCATTACAAGAAAGACAGGGAGGTGCTGGAGCGTGTCCAAAGAAGGGCAACAAAGCTGGTGAGGGGTCTGGGGACAAGTCTTATGAGGAATGACTGAGGGTACTGGGGCTGTTTAGCCTGGAGAAGAGGAGGCTGAGGGGAGACCTTATCACTCTCTACAACTACCTGAAAGGAGGTTGTAGAGAGGTGGGGACTGACCTCTTCTCCCTGGTGACAGGGGATAGGAGGAGAGGAAATGGGTTCAAGTTAAGCCAGGGGAGGTTGGATATTAGGAAAAATTTTTTCACTGAAAGGGTTATCCAACATTGGAATAGGCTGCCCAGGGAGGTGGTGGATTCGCCATCCCTGGATGTGTTTAAAAAAAGGGTAGACGTGGTACTTGGGGACATGGTTTAGAAGTGTTTTTTGTCAGGTTAGGTTAATGGTTGGATTTGATGATCTTAAAGGTCCCTTCCAACCTTAACAATTCTATGATGCTATGATTCTATGATGATGAGGTAAGTACTTTATGTAAGATCGGGTATTATGTGGTGCAGAATGCCACAAAACTCCATCAACAAGTTTTTGGCATTTCCATACTATGGTGCACATCTGAAACAACATCTAATTGCAACATGTCAAACAAAACAAAACCAGATGCTCCATGTAAACTAATTTTCTCATCTTTTTCTGACACAATATAGGACTCAGAATATCAGTGATTTAATGTTTTAACTTTGAGTATTCCATTCTTTTACTTAGTTTAAAGAAAAATGTTGTGATTTATTTGCAATTCTGATAGCAAATTGCTACATATCCTCAATGTTGGTCTTTTTCAATTGCTCTTAGTGCCAGTTCCAAGTTTGATCAAAAAATGACTGGATTTCTAAAAGCAAAACTCTATTTTACTCCTAATCCATTTCAGTGTACTGTATCCTATTAAAACAGGCAGTGAAGTCTCAGTATTACCTGATAATTGAACAGCAATCACTTCAGAATGTAAAATTTAATGACCTGGAATCCCATGCCCATTAAAGACTACATGTTTTCTTTAAAAACTCTCAGGTTACCATTGCAAACACATAGATTTTTGGGAAATACCAACAGCATCCGAGAGAATTTAGTACTCTGACATTTGCACTAACAAGTAAGACATTGACTGGCATGTGTTTAAAATCTTATATCAGGTAGTCTGTTCATAAACTTATTTATGGCCAGGGCCTGGTGATGAATCCCAGACTATATAAAATACTAGTAAAATTCACTTCTCATTGGAACTAAAGGCATTTCCTAGACTTTAGTCCTGAGATAAGCCAGAACAGCATTATACTTCACAGAAGGTCAAAAAGTTTTTAAGAGTACTGGCAGGTTTGTAAAAAAAATGACTTTATTTAAAACCAGAATGGGTTATGGCTCTTAGGGAGTAACTCTAAGAAAAGTCTAGATAAATTTTAGTGTTTGATGGAAAAAACCAAAAAACCCTCAGAGGTTTAAAGCTGTTGATTAGAATCAACATCTGACGTTTTCATCTGACGTTCAGACTCTCTGTCAGGAAAACACGTTGTCTAGAAGCTAACTTCTATGGTGGCTGATTATATATTAAAAATGTTGTCTGGAAGATTATATTGAGACATATTTATTTGTGACCTAAATTTGTACCTACTTTTTTTTGTGTTAATAAGTAACTCAGAAAATCTTGCAAGTGAAAGTTTTAAGTAAAAACAAGCAAATATTCTATTTTTGCTCACTGATAGTTCCCATTTCCTTTTTTTCACTTGGGAATAAGACTTGAAACTTTGAAATGCAAAATGAAAATCATTATTTTTACAAAGGATTTCACTTTTATACGTAATTATCCGCTTCTTTTCTGTTACTGTATGCAGCAAATATCAATTTCCTCCTCTCCAGTACATACTGGATATCTGTGGGTATTATTATCGTATGGATATTTTATAGGCAGTGTTTTTGCCTGAAATTGATTAGACAGTTTAGGATAGAGAACAGTTCTGGGCTAACAGTAATTTTATTTCCTCCAGTACAAACCTTTGTTATGTGTATGTTGTTATGTGTATGTGTATGTTGATTATCCCTTAAAAGACACAACAGGTCATTGAGGTAATTCTTAATATTTTGCTTGGGTTCTTGCTCCACTTGTGTCCCTTCAGAGCCTAATAGAGAACCAAGAGAAGAAGAGCAGAGAAGACATTCATTTTAACTGGCCGAGTGACAGCAAGGAAAGAAGACGAAAAGACAGCCAGCCTGGGGGCCCCAAGCATCCAGGACTGGTCTTATTTAAGATACTTGGGGAAAAACGTGTCAATCCATCACATCAGCCCAGCAGGATAATTTTACAGCCAGGAAGAAGGGAAATATACCACTGAGTAAGTTTCTGAAAGTTTCAGCCAAGTACTGATTTTATTGACTATTCACCAGGTAACAGAGGATAAAAAACTGTGTTGTTCATATATCCGTTAAATAACAGTAGTAGTTAACTAGTACTGTTAAATAACTAGTATTACTAGAACATTTTTACTATTGGTTAGAAACATATAATGGCTAGAAACATATAATGGCTAGAAACATATAATGGTTAGAAACATATAATGGTTCTTATCCAAAGTTTATGGTGCTGATTTTTGTTCCACTGCCTGCAAGGAAGTTTCTGACCCTCTTTTTTTCGTATCAATAATGGCCTAAAACACAGTTTCAAAGCAGAAGTCTTTCTCTTAGTCTACCTTGAATTCCCTGCTTACACATCAGGTTCTGAAGAGCCCCCTGCAGTTTGCAGTTGTCTCCTTAAACTCCATCTCAAAAAATGTTTCCAAAAGGATAAAAAATTTCAAAAGCTGCCACAGCAATAGGCTGTAGTGGAAGCCAAAATGAGAGCAGCAAGCAATGTGTCTGGGCCCCTGGAAAGGAAAGTGGATGAAACTTTAACAGGAAATTACAGGTAGTGATTTGAACTGTGAATTATGCTGTGACTAGCGCTCCCAAGATCTGAGTACTAAATGTAGTCTTCATCACTCTCTATTTCCCTATTTCTTAGCTTCAGAAAAAGCCTATCAAAGGTTATAGAGACCTAAAAATCCAATTTAATTCCAACGCTTGATCACAGGAAGGGAAAAACTTACACTGAAATTAGAAGAAATCCATGACTTTTTATCTGACAAAGTAAGAAAAAAGAGAAGAAACTTCAGAGCAGGAGACCTTGAGCCTCATATAATTTTTCACCATGAGAAAGGGTAATGTTTGTCAGTAGTGTCACCTAAATTCCGTAACTCAGTAACATTCACAGTAGAGAGAATAGTCTTAGGTGATTGTTTACTTCCATTCATGTGATGAACATTTAAGCACTTGTGACTGGATAATTTAACAAGACACCCTGAAATAAATCCTCTCTCTGAAACAAGAGCAGAATACCAAAAAATCTAGTCTCATCATGATAATTACACAGAGAGATGTGAGAGCTAGAATGTCACTCTTGCATAAGAGGTCTAGGCCAATGATAAAAAGAAGTATACATGGTAAAACCTTGCTATTTTTCAAACAGTTTTCATTGGAAGGGGTTGTTGGTCACTAAAATGCATCTCGCCAGCATCAGTTTAAAAAGAAATAATACTGTGCAACAAAATTCGCTGTGTTGTACAAGTCTAAACCTGAAGAAAAGGTCATTGTTTTTTCTTTGACAGAGAACAGCCACGCTGCTGAAAACTGCTTTTACACTTTTATTTCGCAAAAGCAAAGCAGTTAGAGCTCCTAGCTATTGAAGTCCTTAACACAGAAAATACACATCTTTTCTCAAACTGTCATATACAGTGCATTTTGTTGCCTGTTTTATAAATCTTTGTTCCAGAAATCAAAAAAATAATGTCAGGTTCACATTGAAATAAAGTTCACATTCTTTAGTGACTAACATATTTAATCACCTTCCAGAACAAGCATGATGAATGTTTAAAAGCATCCTTTCATTTTAAATGAAGAGTTGGATTAAGGCTAATTGGAGTCTTATCAACCAAATATTATTTACACACAAGGGACTGAATCTCTGTCTTCCTTCAACAGTTTTTAAGTTAGATATTCTCTAAAAGTAGTCTTCCTTTCACCACATCTGACATCCCTCTACCCTATTTTTTAGCCATTTCCGGAGACTTTAGCCCAATTATTCTGAGCCCATTCTTGCGAGTTAAAAAACATAGGCAATATAATGAGTGGCACCATAAAGTTTTATCAAAACCATTTGTTAAATACATATAGAATATGCACTTTTGCTATAAAATTTAATTGCTGTTAATTCAAACATTTTTATCTCAGTTCCAGAAATCAAATACAATTTATTAGAAACAATTATTGTTTTAGAAATAAGGCTTCTATAGATAAACAATTTTAATTATTAAATTATGATCTTTTTATTGTAGCTCTGTTATATTTTCAAATTAAAAGTTTTTATATACTGGGAGTTGTCTTCCTGTATTCTTAATTTTGAAAATATCCTGACAGCTTTGAATATTTTTTTTGGTCTTATTGATATTAAGAAATAGGTTAAGTCTAACCCTTTCTAACAAACTCTTTTGGGCTCATTAAATAAACATTTTACAACTAGAAATGTTTTGAAAAAGATCTTGTTCAGATACATCAATGAAAATGAACAAATCTTTATCTACATCTTGTAGTCCTAAGGAATTTAAAAATAATTTATATTCCAGACAGATTTTGAAAAATTGGGGTTTTTAACTCCTTTTTTTTTTTTTAAAAAAAGGGAGGGGACCTTTTCCTTCTTGTTTTTCTCTGTCGCATTTCTTTTTATTTTAAATTTGATTTGAAGTGAATGCAATATGAAATAATTGAAAGAACATTTTCTCCTAAGAATATCAATTAAGTGCAGGCCCAGGTCACAACATTGTTTTAAAGAACTCTGAGATATTTTAGACACAGATGAAATAATGCATTAAACTTCCTAATCATTTTCCAGAGTGTCAGACTAATGTCAAATCTTGGGGTTTATCAGTCATTAACACTCTGAAGTATCCTGCAAAAATAACTTCTGTTGTTAACGCTCTACACTTCAACTACCAGGGTAAAACACATCTCCAAACTATTGCTGCAACTACAGAGAAATGATTAAGGAAATAAATATATTTCACCTGTTCAAAAACACAGCTTAATGTTCCCTGAGAAGCTGACACTATAGAGCAACCTTAAATGCAGTCAGAAATATTTTGGCTCATACTACTTTTCTTCCTCATGTCAGCACATGCACTATAACTAAGGGAAAATGTGCAAATGGAAAAGAATACTATGTTTGCCAAAAAACACAATTACTTATTTCTTTAGAATTCAAGTTATCACCTACAAAGGTGATTCTTTGGACAGAAAGTACCATCGTTAAATGTTCTGAAATACGCACACGATCATTGTCATAAATAACAAGAACATCTAAATCTTTCAAAGCTGAAAGGTTCTGTGGAAGGTTCTTCTTTTCTAGCCTGTGTTGCTAGGCTATGTCCTCCTGTCTCCAGAGTGCCTGTAAGAGAACTTCCAGGACTCTAGAAAATGTTCTTTAAAGGCTTTTACTCTTCTCACTGGCTGCTTAGGATATAGGTAAAAATATTGATGAAACGAATGGAATAAGCTTACTCCTCTCTAGCCATCTCCAGGTGACATAACAGAGCAAAGAAGAATATGGGAACATTAAAGTTGAATGTGATGAAAGGCTGGGCGCCTTTGAGGCTGGTCCAGGGAGCAGTGCAGTGGACAGAAAGCTGCTTCCCTTGGAACAGTCTTGGCTGAGCAGATCTGAAGACAGAACTTTCTGTGTAGTTTTGTTCTTTCTACTTCTGCATTTTGAAGATTGCCTTTCAGAACACATTGTAAATCACTCATGAGCAATCCTAAAGCCAAAACAGAGTATCGTGTGGGGGTGAAAAAAATCAACCTTAGCCATCACTCATCTAAAAAGTTATCTTAATTTATATTACAAATCCTGCACTGGAAGTGATCGTTATTTGGACTTTGTTACAGTGTTTTACATTAAGAAACCCATAATCTAACAAAGGAGTTTCCAGGGTTTATTTTTACCCCAATTCACATCTTCTGGGTTTTGCATTCCTGTTCTAAACTCTAGTTTCTTAAGGAAAAAAAGAACGATTTAAAGAGATTGCACTGGAAAATACAGAGCAGCTATCCATTTTACTTCCTGGTCTTAACACGTTGGCTTGCAGGTTTTAATAGTATAGTAATACCAATGCAGTCTTCACTGCTCTGTCCATAACACCAGGAAATAGGTATCTTTGCTGAAAATCTTTTCTGTACCAAGCATTGTTTTTATTTTTTTAAATACTAAAAAATAAAAACTGTTTCATTGCAACACTTTTTAAGTGACTAGTATATACTAGAATTCCATACCAGAAAGAAATTTGACACCATATGCAATTAATTCAATAGAATTTTCCAAAAGCAGCTTCAGTTTTCCCATTGCTAAGTGGCATTTTCACAAATTAAGTTAGGCACCAGCTTGTAAAAATATTTGGCAGAAAAAGAATTTAGGAAAAAGTTGTAAATTAAATTGCTGCTCTTAGTCTTTTGAGCTCATCTAGAAGTTGACAAAAATTTATTTAATTTTTTGTATAAGTGGTTATAGATAAATAAGATGTGAAATGGTAACATTTCCAGCACATGGGAGATCCTCTTACTCCCCTACAGCTGTGTTTGGTTTAAAATTCAAGCTATTGTATCTGCAAGACCTAGCATCCCTCTGTCTGGTGTTAATAGGAACAGATTTAATAGTCTAGATTTACATTTTTCTGTAGAAATGTAAGCACAGGGAATTAAATGAGAAATAGAAATAGGGAGACTGTAGTAAGAAGTATCTTTTTTGCTATAGATGAGATCTGACCCTAAAGAAGCAAATACCAATATTGCAGCTGGCTTCAGTGGTACCAAAATTTCAGCCTGGAAGTAGAATAATGAAAAACACAGCTTTCTAAATCTCTCTGGAAAATCTCCTGAACTGTCCATGTAATTTCCTTAAGATCCAGAGCTGACAATTCAGCCTGAAAATGCTAATAATTTCATTTTTAATTTTAATTTTAATATTATTTTTAAGCAAACAAGTGCATGAAGGTGGGAGATTATTTGTTTTACGTGACAGGCTTGAGTGGCAAATGTAGAGCTGCCTTCATGTAACCTCTATGAGTTAGTAGTATATCGTTAAATCATCACTAACTCTTCTGATGAACTCTGCACAGCATGGCTTTTCTTCATCTTGCTGCTCTGTTGCCCACTCTACCAATGTTTACACTTACAGCAAGACAAACAACCCGACTTAGCAAAGAGCTTCTCTGTATGTCTGCTCAGTTACCCATTTTGAGTTAGGAATGATGTAGGCTTGGCTATATGTAATTCCTGTATCATACTTTGGAAAAACGACTCCTTGGGCTCAGCTCATTTCCTAGTAGACATAGTTTATGTGCTAAACCCACCAGTTTAAAAGCCAGTAATTGTTCCTCTAAATGAAATTGGCAAATTCGTATAGAAAAACCAATTGCTAAATTGACTAAGCAATTTTAATTCTCATGTCATCTTTGCAGGTCTTCCAGGTCTCGCTTGAGGTACACAGGAAAGGCAGCCAGAACTGTTACTCTTCATGTGCCTTTGATAAATCAAGATTAAATGTCCTTGTTTACCAGTCTTGCACTTTATCCACTAAGCGTAAAGCTAAATGCTGTACAGGCAAGACATATGCAGGTACTAGTAAATAAATTTTACATTTCAACATTTTAATTTGCTTTGGCATGGGTTTTTGTTTGAATGTCTTCTTTCCCAAGGACAGCAAATTGAGATAACCGCACTCTGGAAAGAAAAAGTGAATTAGAAATAATTTAAGGAAAGTAGGACAAAGTAATAAAATAAGTACAAAACTAAAGTCTGAACCTGAAACTTTACCCAGATTTAGAGCTATGTGGGAACAGTAAAAAATATTAAAAGGACTGCAACTCTCATTCTGTGACAGTATTTCAAACATTGCTGAAATATTTTTATTGAAGAGGGCTTTGTCTGTTTCTTCACTTTTTAAGAAAGTATTTTCACTAAAGCTAGCCAGAGATCTTAGGGCAATATCAAAAAGAGGGGTTTTTAACGTTGTAGAGGAATAAAAGCAACTTTTTGAAAGTTTCCCCAAAGAATTGTGGCAGAATGTCCATTCTGAAAGGCTGGGCATTTTACCTAACTTTTCTCTTCCTTTCTTAAGGATAATTATTTTCATCAAAATTCATATTTACATGTGAAACATTTTAGATTTTACAAAGAACACATTTTGACAGGCAAAAAACCCACATGCAAATTGTTGAAAGAATTGTCACCAATTTTGCTTTAGAGTACACTGTAAACAACTACAGTGATTCAGTGTTTCAGTGAGGAATGAATTCTAGTTGATATATTCCAGATGAACTATATTTATTCCATGAAAACAGTATTTCTCAAAATGAAAAGGTTCCCATGGAAAATTTTCAAACATTTCCTGCTTCAGAGTTTGAAAAATGAAAGCATAAAAGAAGTCACATTCTTTTTCTCTTTTTTTTTTTCTGTTTTGTTTTCTATCATAGGAAAATCACATCTAGAGAATGGCAAAATGAAAGCAAAATAAAAAGTTTAACCAAATAAATATGTAATAAGGATGGTGAGAAAGCAATTATAAATGGGTATTTTCTGTATTACTGTATTGCCTGCATGTATTTCTTGTAAGGGATGGAATATATGGAAGGGAAACTGGCTCAGGCTATCTTTTAACATCATCAGGGATGCTATGAAGCAGCATTCTTTCTCAGAGAGAAAGATGTAGCCAAAAAAACAGATGTGGCCTGGTTTGCCCACTTAATTTAAGTACAGTAAAAATGTTGGGGTTTGCTCTTTTTGTCTCGATTAAGCCAGTGGAATTGCAACAGTGCACTAACACTGACTTGCTAATATTCCCTTAACTAACGGACTGACAATGAAGTACTTAATATTACATTTTTTTTTCTTTAATAAGAGTAACTGAAAAAGAAACTTTGCGAGCTTCTACAACACTAGCATTTAAAATATTTTTAGTTTGTTTTATGCTTTTATTGATTTTATGCATACTATTTTCTTGTGTTCTGAGAAGCTGGAGGCCTTTTTGTTGGGTTTTGTGTTTGTTTGTTTTTTTTTAATAGAGAGATTTTGCACACCAGACTGCATTATTTCCACCCTGCTGCAGCTCTAATTCATGTTCATTAAAAAAAAAATAAAAAGGGGAAAAAAAAGAGAGGTTAAAGAAATGGGGCTTTTACTTCTTTGAAGAATTTAATACTTTTTGATATAATCACCTTGTTTAATAAAACATTTATTTAGAAAATGAAATCTAGGGCTTAGTTTTCCTGGGAACAGTTATAAATGCACATGTTATGCAGCAATCACACCAATCATGCAAGAGCTACAGAAACAAACACCCATGAAGGAACAAGCAGTAACTAAGAAAATACTCAGGAAATACAAAGGTGAGCTACATCATGAATACCATTTTCCTACTTCGGGCAAAGCCAAATGGTATCTAATTTCTCTTTATATATTAAGTGACTCCCAAAGATGTGAAATGGATTTATTTGCTTATCCTGGACATGGCAAACAGACCATTGTTTGTGTTTTATACACCTGTTTTTTTGAATACATTTCGTGTTGTATGGGAGTCTAAAATTCTAGAGCTTATTTAATCTTTAACGCTCCCTGTTAAGTGTAGAAACATTTGCTCTAGTTTAAAAATAAGTCAGATGATGTTCACAGATACATCTTGATTAAGATTAGGGGAATGTTTAGAGTTCCAGTTTAGTAAGTCATGTAATGGTACGGGCCTAGGTATAGCAGTTCTCATACAATTTTGATCCTAAACAGGAAAAAATAATACACAATCAGTTCATGTTGTGGATAATGGAAAATTTACAGATTCAACTCTCCTATTGAGCCTGGCATTGCTGTGCACTGCATGGAAAATGATCTCTTTTGGTTTTGCATTTTACTCAGAATAAACTCAAGGTCTGGAAGAGAAGTTTCCTGATGAACCATTTCTGAAATTCAGAAGGGATGAGGCATGAGGTTTCAGACAGCAACTATAGCTCATTTCTTTGAGTTGGTTTCCTCAACTAATGTCTAGACGCATAAAAGGAGATGGCTATTGAAATGCTGAGCACTGCACTGATTAACTTTTAAATGACTTGCTGCCTAGCTTGAGATGGATAAACAGGCTACAATAAATGGAGAGAATAATGACCAAAACTGGAATCCAGGGGAGACAGACTGTTGAGCAGAGAGTTGCTTAAAAATACCTAGAAGCAAATGGTGAGGATCAGTGACTGACTAAAGTCCCTTTCAGGGAGTGACATCAGGATCTGCAATTAAGAGTTATGCTTCAAGGACTTCAGCATCGCTATGTGTAAGAAGGCAGCAGTTGCCTAATAGAGCAGGATCCTCAGAGTTACAGGAGCTTTGTCTGAACAGTTGTAGGGAAGGTGTTTTTACAGGTCAGTCTTCTTGAAGTGAAGCATTAGGGTGGCTAAGGACAACGCAGTGCCTGTGATTGTAGGCAGTCCTTTGACAGATATCCAGTGGCACTTGAGTATGTGCAGGTTACCCAAGTTCCTTTGGCTCTGGGAAAGGTGGAAATGTCTTTCTCCAGTTCAGTATTCACAGCTCCAGGTTTGATTCTGGACTTAGTGTGGCTGCATCAGACTTTGAGAAAATATCCCTGTCCTGGTCTTTACTTCATGTGGTTGAAGTACAGAAGACCCATGTCCTGTTTGTCACTGTCTCTGAGATGGCTTTAAACTCACAGCTCTCACATGTCCACTGATCTTCAGAGACTCTGGCACCTAGAAGTTATGGTATTTGCTGGGATTGAGAGAAGTGAGTGTTAGTGCCCACTTAACACTTAAGAATTTCAGCTCATGTGGAACAAGGGTTGAAAACTGGACCTTAGTTCTCTCAGATGAACCATTGCATCATTCCTACTCCATCATTGCCCCAAGGAATAAAGCTGAATAAAGGGGGACTGAGAAGGGACTGAGAAAGTATCTAGCATATAAGTGTGAGTGTCTGTATGTGTGTGAGTCCAATCACAGATACACACACATGTTGCCCTGAAAACTTATACATATATTTTTACATACAGGTATCTGTGCCTGTAGAACTCTTATAGACAAATATTTTCTTCTGTCTTATACTTTATGGAATTACATAGCTTGGGGGGAAGGGG
Source organism: Ibidorhyncha struthersii (assembly GCA_013398815.1). Classification (NCBI taxonomy): domain Eukaryota; kingdom Metazoa; phylum Chordata; class Aves; order Charadriiformes; family Charadriidae; genus Ibidorhyncha; species Ibidorhyncha struthersii. Next base: position 80,244 of record VZSZ01000688.1, read on the forward strand.
AACCAATGGAAAACCAACCAACAATTTTTTTTCTGGTTTAAATTAGCCCAGAAACTAGTCAGAATGGGATTTCTAGAAGCTCTCATTCTTGATCTTATATATATACAGCTGATGGGCCAATATACCTAGGGATCTCATTGGGAATAAAGTTTGCTTGACACAGCTTTTTGAAAATTTTACTTTAACATTTCAAACACAATGCAATTCTTGCCAGCCAAAAGGGCAAAGACTCTGCTGGAAGAGTCCAATGAAGCACTAGAGAGATTCTTCTAAATTTATTATCTCAAAAATTTTGGTCTTCCATCTCAGGATAACGAATAAGCATCTTACTGAAAAATTTTACAGGCAAAATAATATCAGTGCTTCATAATGTTTAACTGACAAAATTATTATCTTGTCCTTGTTAACAGATTAATTTTCACATCATCCTTGTAGCATGACAAAAATTATTATCTACATTTTACTGATTGAGAATGGTTATAGCCCAAATTTTCCAAAGTGTTCCCTTATTTGCATGCTTAATTTTTTTGAGATATCAGATCCAGGTCTGTTTTAAAAAAAGGTGATTTTCCACAAATGTTAAAGTCTCAAGAAACTTCATATTCTCCTGCTGGGTATCCAAAATTCTTTGAAAATGAAATTAATTAACAAATTTGAGAAATTGATTTAATATAGCTTTTAGAATCATAGTTAAGAGTTAGCAGTAAAAAGATATTAAAATTCAATATGGCATGAATTTCAGGCTCAGCTGTATAAACTGACCTTATATTTTAGGTGTTTTGTAATGGAAAACATGACAGAAAAACATTAAATTATTGGAGGGAAAAAAAAGAATATTCTCATTTAAAAGGAGAAAAGGTAGTGACACGTCATAAGGCTGTGTAGGCTGATGTCACAGAGCATGGTCTGCAATCTAAAAATTGTTATGGCCAGGTTGTAAAGTGCATGTATCACATCTTATACACAATAATTGTGCCAATGAAGAGAAAAATGGTGACCACTGGAGGTAAAGAAAAAAAAAATTGAAAAATAAAAAGTAATACTCCAGATAGCTTTAGACTTCACATCCCAATTATTCCTGCATTTTCTGAAGTTTGATAACATCAAGATTTAGATTTCTGAGAAGGTTTTGAATCAAAAGATGTGACATTCTTTTGTGGCAAACAAAGAAAATTACTCTCTCTTGTTTATCCTGTGTCTTTGCAGCCTCCAAAATTTGACTAATAAGAAAATAATCATTATCATATGACTCACTGTTGAAGCCAAACATGCACTTCCTAAATTTAGTTTGGCTGGAGGATCCAGCTGGGAGTAATGTTCTGTTCATGCTGCTTTCATGCTTTCTTAGTGCTTTTGTTAAAACTCCCTGAGTACAGTACATTAGCCTTTGCACAGAAACCTGGGCAACTTACTTGCAAGCCTCTGCTGTTTTGGTTTTCCCTCACAATAGCTCATGAAAAATTGCCTTTTTTCTTTTCAACCTCAGATTTGTCCCTTATTCTGGCAAAAATGGTGGCCAGAAGAGATTCTGAGGGGTTTTTGGGCAATGAGAAAACGGAATCATAAGAAAAAAGAGAAGGGAAAATTCAGTGATAACATTTCCAACTTTCTGGTCCTTCAAATGAATTAAATAATCCTATGAAAATGTGCATTAAAAGTAATATTAAATGTGCACTCATATATACATATGGCTTCCTGGGAAATCAGTAAGATATTACTTTTATTGTAATTTTAAGCTATTATTAAAAAGTAAATAATAATCTGTTAAAAAAAGCTATGTCTGTAAGAGATGAGGCTTTCTCCTACTCCCAGGGTGAAAATCACTCTTCCCAGTTCAGAGCATTTTCTCAGGACACATCAGTGTGTTATCATAACTAAATCAACACATGGCATGACTCGAAGGGCCATATAGAGAGCTGAAGGTCTCAGCTGTGCTCCTGACTGAGAAAAGGTAAGTGTGGGTGACAACTTAAGCAATTTGGGAGGAAAATAAGGGTTCTTTAATAGATTACTTGTTTCTAGTGCTGGTTTTAGGTTTGTTTTTTTTTTCTTTCTTTCTTTTTTTCTTTTTTTTTTTTCGGAAAAGCTCTGCACAGTGTCTCACAAGCACCCCATGAAGAGACAGCTGCTGTTGCCATTATGATTACTTTTTGCTGCTGTAATTGTTGCTGTTCTTCATTTGGCTCTTATTGAACAGAACTGACAGTTTGATTTCACTCGCCTTTTTAATGAAAAGCTTGTCCAATATATCCCACAGGAGATCCAGTTTAATGAATCTGAAGATCTGGAATTCCCCGGTCTTTACTGTCATGAGTATTTCATGTCTAATTTGCAGAAGTAGGCTGTAAAGAAAGCAGAATAAACAAAGACAATGGCATGCGAATTGAAAGACTCATCTGATTGAGGAAGACTGTGGCCATGGAGACCTGCTCTCGGTATGGAACAGACAATCACATTAATGAAAACAAGCAAAAGGGAAATACCACATTCTTGTGGGAACCAATCACAAAATTTTCATTGATTTGAGTTGGAGCATGATCTTTCTTTGTTAGACAAGGGTACTATTTGGAATACAGGCATAAACTGAAGGAAGAGAGTTTCAGACAGAGTAGAAAGGGAAACTATTTCACCACGACGGCAGTGAGGCAGTGGAGCAGGTCGCCTTGAAGAGTCTGCACCGTCTCTGTCCCTGGAGGCTTTCAATCCCCAACTTGGCAAGCCCTAAGCAGCCTGATCTGCTATGGGCAGGGGGTTGGACTAGAGACCTTCTGAGGTCCCTTCACAGCTTGAATGGTTCTGTGATCATATTTCTCAACAGAAATATCACCAAGGCTTTTTCAGCAGACATCATTACTAATGAGTTTACAGATATTCTTAAGGACACAGGAATCATCTCACTAAAACAGTTTATCAGCGGGAATTGCATATCTTAGTCTTTCTTCTCTTTCACCATTTTTAATAATTATTAATTACATTGGTTCTATTATCTTAGAATCTAATGGATTTTTTCATAAATCACTGTAGTCTCTCATAGGTCTTTAGACTCGTGAGTGGCCAAGGTACATGATGGAGGGCATTCTAGATGTTCTGTTTCTGGGAAAATTTGGCAGTCAACAGAAATTGCATGAAACAGAAGTCATCAAAAGAGAGAATGGTATTGATATTATGTAGATTAATTTTGTAAGAGAGTCTGAAAACAGATTTTGAGATATAGGTACAAAGTAGCTGAGAGGAAAAATATTATAATAAAATATTAAAAAAATATTGGCTAATATTAATTTATTATTTATACTACAAACACCCACAAGGTACAATTGGTCCCTTCATACCTACTCACCTATTCATACAGTTATTCTTTTTATTTTTTTTATTTTTTTTTAGGATGACACATGCATTGTGCACTGGGGATTGGTTGCACAGACCAGCCAACCTCTTTGCAGTGATACTAACTCCTAGCAGAGCCTGTAGTAGGCTCTACCTGTCAACAGTTCTTCATTCCCCCTTAGGAATTACTAGGTCTGCTTTCTGTTCTGGCTTTCCCATCTACCACCTGTTGAAGGAGATCTTTACCTTCACATGTGTAGCAATCTTCTCTGTGCTCCTCAGGCATGAAGTTTTGCTGTTGCTTGTAAAATGCCCTAGGACATCACCATCCCGTCTGAATCTTTCACTGACAACTCCACATGATATCATTGTTTAGTTCTTACTAAAGTCTTCTTACCATGGCCTATGCACCATGATATTGGCTTACATTTATCACTAGGAGCATCAGGAACATTGCTTTTGCTGATCATTGAGGTGGAAAATAATAAAGTAATTTTCATATTCATCTTATTGCTTCACTGTCTTGGGATGCCTATATGGTAGTTTCAGGGAGAGAGGGGACTAAGGGCAGAAAAAGAGGAAAGCCCAATTTAAAATTGTGCCATTCAGAAAATCAGTATTTTATGAGACAAATTTTATTCAGAAGATAACTTCATTTCTAGATCAATGAGAAGGCCTGTAATAAGATCAGACATGAATTCAGCTCATGATAGAAATGACATACTAGCTTTGTTCCAAGAGATCATTCAGTCACTGATGCAACACAGAAGCCAGAAGTAATAAATATGTGGTTTCATATCACGCAAGTTAGAACCAGACAAATCATTCCAGATCTGCATCTTCTAGCCAATTTCATTAGAGTCAGCTGCTCTTGGCTTTTGCTTTGGTCTCAGTTGGAGTCAGATATCCCATATCTCCTAATAAACCATAACTCATTAAAATCCTTTTTTATCCTTAATATAGGCTCCATTTTGGTGTTGTTTGGTTTTGGATTTTTTTGTGGGAGGAGGATTGGGGTTTTTTGTTTGGTTTTGGTTTTATTTTTGGTTGGATTTTTTTCCCCTGAGGTTAACATAATGGCACACAACCACCCGATTGCTTTTATCCTCTGGAAAACAGCATGAATATCCGCTACCTGGCCTTGTCATACCAATCAACTACATCTTGTGCTCCAGCATCTTTTGACAGTCAGCTTCTTTGACAAGCACAGTTTGGATAGATTTATATGTGCAACTCTTGTCATTGACGAACTGGTCATCAGTAGAGGGATGGAGGTCTGTATGTCAAACCTGCTACATCATTTGGCTCCAAAGAAAATTCAGCTATTGTGTTGTTAGAACCATGGGTGGGGTGGGGGGGGGAAAGGGGAACAAAAAAATCCCACAAAAACAAGTCAAAACAATAGCAGCATTAACTATCCTAAACAACAGAAATAGTTGTGTTGAGAAAATCCAAAACAACACAAACAGGCCTTGAGTCAATATGGCCACTGGGTGTCATTGTTTACTCCACCATGTAACATTCATCTCTGTAAACATGAAATGCAGCTGGATGTAATCAAGTAGGTCTATTCGATCATTGTCTGAAATTGGTGATGTATTCATTAATTAGCTGAGAGTAAAGAATTTTTTTTTTCCTTCAAAAAAAATAATGATGGATATATTAAAATTCCTTATCTTATTTTGTCTTGTCCAATGTTTCTTAAAATTTGGAAGTTTAGTTTTATACACATGTTCACTACTTATTTGAAAAAAAAACAACCAACACAACAGCAAGCAGCTCTTTTTATAAATACATTTAAGTTATCGTGGAAAAGAATGACACTAGATCAATGATACTGCGATTTATAGTTCACAGATCAGACATGCCAAGATGCTGGTGATGGAAACTTTTTGTTCTCCCCACGGCATTTATCCTGCATGTGGAGAAGCTGACCAACAAAGATTTATCTCTATTACACAGTATTACAGGTTATTTTGAAATAAGATGAGTTGCTATTGAATAGTCTGGCTAGATTTCAAGGTTAGCATGATGAAGTGAATTTTCCCATCAACCAAGCATGAATAAAATACAACACGGTTAGCCTTTCTACTAGTAGTTTCTTTATGTAATGTCAAACATGATTTTACTAAGTCTATGCTGAGCTAGCAGTCCTGGGGAGCATCATGTCAATTAAATCAGCTCTTTTCCACTGTGTTAAACAGCTTTAATAGCAGGTTTTTAGGTAGACCAGCTCATAAATGGAAAGGATAATTCGGTCTCCAGAGCCACTCAGTCTCTGCTCAGACAGGCAACCAGAGTGCCAATAGTTTAGCAGATCAAATGTGAGTAGATTGGAGTACTTAGATTCTTCTGCCTTCTGTATCATATATTTGTATATGAATCGCATGTTGTTCTGCATTAAATAGTCAAGAGTTGCCAACATTCAGCGCTTCATGACATCTGAAAGGTACCTCATATTTGCACAAATAAATAACTTCAGCACTTTAAGTCATTTGCTCACTTTGAGTGGCAACTGTTGATTTTTGAATGGCTGTGAGAATATTTCATAGTTGGTTTATGTTGCCGTCAAAAGATAAATTCTCACAAAACAAGGGAAAGCCAAAGGCTTGAAATAGCTATGGGTAAAGAGAGCAAAGGAAAAATTGAAAACAGAAAGAAAAGTATAAATGAAATAGAATGGTTAATAAGAATATTACTCCTATCTTTACTTGTTAAACTTATCACTGCCAAAGAGTTTTCTCATAGTAAATAAATGCCACTCCTTTACTATGTCTAAAGAAAAAGGGATCTAATAGACCAAGGTGTCTTAAGAAATAAGGAAAGGACAAAGTGCAGCCCTCTTCTCCTGGCTGCCAGTTTCACGCTCCATCTCCAGAACTGTGATGTCTGTTTGAAGGCCAATGGTAAGTTGGCTCAGATGATGCAGACTCTGTGAAAGCCTCAGTAGCCAGGAAGAGAGATTAATGAAATTTAGAGAACATGAAGGGAAAGACTAAGTCAAGCAGAAATACAAGCCAAGAAGTCCAGCCCAATGTATTCATTTAGCAAAGGTTGTGTATCTGAGACAGTATTTTTCTCTACTCATTTTTCCATTCAAGTATTGGTCTATCTGTATACACAGAGAGAGACATTTTTTAATCCATTTTGACTTATTTCCTTTGCAAAAGTTTCCTTTTAATTTGAAGACACTCCCACCAAAAAAACGCTTTTTTTTTTTCCTTTCTTATTGGAAGTGAGAGGGTTTTTTTAACCAAATGTATGTTTTGTCTTTCTCTTCTTTTTAACTTTTAAATTTATTTACACATTTAATTAAATATGAAGCTTGGGAAGAGGTGTGGGTATAATATTTCAGTTCTTTTAAAGATAAACTACATTGAAACATTTATATTTTCCCTCACTTTAGCTGGTCCTTGATACTGTTCTTGAATCTTTGACCATACTTCTGGATGCAGTCCTTTTCAAGGAAGGAAGCTCCTTCAAGCTTAGGAACATTTAGCGTTACTATCATTTTACTGTCACCAGACATCAGAAGCCCTGTCATGTTTCTTTGAATCTGTTTTTTCTCACAGTTTTATACTCTTAGGAATACACTTGGGAATAAGGCACATGGTAAAACCAAATTATATCTTAAATAAAGAATAAAGCCTTCAGCTCCTTCATTGTATTAAATCAGTCTCCAGATTAGAAACAGGATTGAAAAATATTTGAGAGATTATGATCTCTCTGTCAATTTTAGAACAAAGTTTAGATATTTCTGACAAAAGCTTAAAAAAGTAACTCTCACCTCCTCAGCTCCATGTGGATCCTGTTCTGGTGCACAGAAGATTGTTCAGAGACACTTATCTCTCTCCTCCCTACCTTCTGTAGCCCCAGACTAATTATAGATGCTCCTGTCATTTACTCTTAAAGAACTACTAACCAGAAGACAGCAAATTGCTGTCAGGAGAAGACCAGTAAATAAAAGTTTAAGATGGTAAATGAACATGTACTTTGTATGTACTTTGTGTATGTGCTTTGGTGAGACAATCTAGAATTTGACAGAGCACTCTCAGATTTAATAAAAGCATCAAATGAGCAGCTATAAGGAAGTCAGTACTATGAATTATCTCATCTGAGAGGTCACTTTAATTAGCGTTTATTTTTTAAAGGAAGACATTTAGAAAGTCAAAGCCAGACATTCAAAAGCATACATATATCAGAAAATTAAAAAGAAAAATCAGACAAATAGCTGTTGCTACAGTAATACTGAAGACTAAGTTCATGGAATAAGAATAAATAGTGGGAATTCTTTTCCAGGTCATATTAGCGTAAAAGAAAAATATGATTTAGTATAAGTATTGTACTCTTCAGTCAGAAAGATTATCTCAGAGATGAGCAGAATATTTGGTCTGTCTTCATCAGCTAGACATGTTCAGTCACCTCTGAATTATTGTTTTATCAAATGAAAACTCACGAAGTGCTTTCAACAGCATCTGACCTGGAAACACTAGGTTGACGGTGCTGCACTTCACCTGCAGCTGAGCTTCCAGAGAGTTGTTTAGTGTCAGTATGGACTAAGGATCCATACCAACATCTTTGTCAAATTCTCAGTGGAATTTTCATTTTACTCCCAGACATTAAAACAACTGATGGTGGGCAAATAGCAACTGCAATAAGTGTTCTGTGTCATCTATGGACTACCTAATGAATAAAGGTACAATATATTCTGCATCCTTTGAACACAAGGAAAGCTTTTGTAGAGTGTTTCACCATGTCATCTGCATACTCTGCTGCTGCACCCTAAGCATGGCACACACAAATAGTTAAATACTGTTTTCTTTAATTTTTCACTCATCAGTTCATTTAAAAGTACACAGGAGACTTGTAGTCTGGCAGCTCTGCAAATAAGGAATAGATCTTTTTTTCCATGCCAGCTCAAAGTGTTTGTCATGAATAATGATTGAAATACCAGGCCCTTGGAAAATCTTGTTTCTTATAAATGCACCCTTTTAAAACTGAGCTTCAGCTCAACATGTCTGAGAGTATGTGTGCATGTGAGCATGTGTGCACTTCTTAATGAAAAGATCATTTCAGAAGTTTGGCTATTATTTTGGTTCATACATGTGTATGTACAAAGATGTAGATACATGTATACATGCATACATTCATATTTTTTCCCATTAGAGTACTTTATGAGTTATATTATCCCACCAAAATTCTGTTAGCTTGTATTTCCCTCACAAACATATAAAATTGAATCACTTAAAAGAATATAAGCAATTTTCTCTTTCCCTTTCTCCCTCCTTCCCTTCCTCGCTTTTAATACACTTCTATCCTTTTTTTTATACTGTCTCTGCACTGTTATCTTCAATGGTAGCAAGATTAGGTATTAGACATTTGCTAGCATGGTAAGTTATGATTTCTAAATTAGTATAGCTGTTGTAACAATAACCCTTCTGTCCCTGCAAAAGGGCAGCTCAGAGAAATCCCAAGTAAAATTGCTTAAATCCTGTCTCACCCTTTAAAGCAGAAATCCAAGACTTTAAAAAATTAGGATTTTGGGCAAGGTCATACTAGTCTACTTCTATACCTTTCTCTCCTGCAACAAGTTGAGGTTTCAATAATTGTATTACAACTCACTTCATGGAGTTCAAAAGAAATGCAATGGATACCAGAACTGAGGAAATATAAGAATAAATTATAATGAAAATTTATGGTGAGGAAAGATGGTTGCACCACTTGTACAAAAATGATGAAGAGAAACCTAACTACTGTAAACGATTGTCCCATTCTACTCTTGAAAAATATGTTTTGTGAATATTTCAGTTCTCTGAGTTCCTTTAATGTCAAATACATACTATCAAGCAATGAGCAACCATAGGATCTGGCAGACCTTCAAAGAAATAATCAGTAAGCTATGAAATTAATTTCACATTAAAAAGTAAAATAAGAAAAGTAAAAATATCACAAAGTTAGAGACTGGTGGTCTAACTTATCTGTAAACCTTTAAGCTTAATGGAAATTGTAGGTCTTAACTTGAAAAAAAATTGCACTGATGACCACCAAAATCCTTGCATAAGCTTCTCTAAAAACCCAACATATTTGGGTTTTATGCACTTATCTGAGGTCATTAAATGTTTATATCATGGATTTCCTGATTATATGTTGATTTTCTTCTAAGTTCCATAATATTCTTATAAAATAAATCTGTAAAAGCCAGCATTTATCTTTTGTATCATCGGCTCAAAACAGATGCAAATGAAAAGCAAATTCTATTAGACTACCTTAACTGCTTTTTAAACAGTAAAGGTGCTTAGAGTTAGAACAGCACAAGCACTTGGTGTGCATTAAAGGGTAACTAGACTGCCACATGCTGCTTGATCCCCATATAGAGTACAATGGTAACTTATGCCCTTAATTGTATCCTCTTTTACCTAAATGCATGTGTTGTATGACTGTCTGTAGAGTAACAAACTAACAGTGTGATGCTGCTTCAACTTAAAACTTCAAAATGCAGAGCTTTATTTGATGGGGTAGTAGCTGAAGATTATAAAGGATAAAGGGATGATCTTTCATATCAAGCTTTTATGGCACCAAATCTCATGGATTTAATCTATATTTTTACTTATATAGGACCTATAGTAGAAGAAAATATTAAGCTAAAATTAAAAAAAAAAAAAAAAGATTGTCCTGTTTCATGTGACGAAAATGAAGGCATCGCTTTTGTTAGCAAGCACTTGACTCACTGGATTGCTAAATCTTGAAAAGGTCTACGTACTTTTATGACTATGAGTAACATTTGCAATAACAGAAGCTATGAGAAATTAGTCTCATTCGTTGTTATATACAGTGTCACTTCCCTGGGTCAGGGAAGAAAACTTCCCTATGTAACGTAATATATTTACAATAGCTTGTATAAAAGCTTGTCTTTTATGTCACCAGGAACATTTACATCTTTCTAAAACAGTAGGTGTGAGGCATTGCCATCAGTGAGCCATGACTCAGACAGGACGTTATGAGGTAGATTAAACATGATGGAACAGTGCACTGCATATTACAATTATTATTTCTTTTGGTCTGCTTTAATTTAATATTACTTTACAGCTTTTCAAATACGCTCATTTTTCTCCCTAGGGATAGAGCGTCAATTTTCCACTCCTCTAACACGACTCCCACTGGACACTTGAAATCCTTGGGTGAATAGGAAAGAAAAGAGTCTATCAGTGGCAGGATAAAAGGATGGTAGCTGGTGATAAGACAAAAGGCCTCCTGCCTTTGGCACGTGACTCTTGTTCTGATGGAGATCTACTCAGTGACAAGTGACCTGAGAAAAGAAATAAAATGAGTCCTTTCAGTACCCTAACATTTCACAGGGCAGAATTTGGAGAAAGTGTGATAGTGGAAACCTGAAGCAGAGCAGTGCAGCTCAACCCTAAGTCTTGGCGCTCTTCTTTCTTTCAGTGTCAGAAAATATCACTTCTATTAGAATATGGTACATCGTTTAAAAGCAATTCAATTGTCAGAAAGGCCTTTTATTTTAAAACTGCCTCTTTTAACCATTCCATGAATAACACCTTTTTCATTGAGCCCTGAGCTGGAATAAAAATTCATATACATTTTGACATAGATGCGGACACTATAAGAAAACATTCATCATAAAAGGCTAAAATTAATTTATCTCAAATTAAATATGTGAATAAAACTATTACTGTTAGCAGATTTCTCATATTGTGTCAACGCACTATTTATTTTTCTAATCCTGGATTGGCTATGCTCAAAAGAAAAGCAGTTAGTTATGCAGAGTTGTAGTGTCCTATGGATGTGATTTTTAGGTGTCTTTAGTTTATGTCACAGCCCTGAAAATCCAGGTCAGGTAGCAGCTGCTCCTGGGAAGCGCTGCTTATACCTCTTCTATCGTTTTGCTAGAAAAAGCAGTGACAACCAAGCTCTCCCAAGCATTATCTCAGGCCTTGTCCTCCATCCTCAGTGCAGACAAATTCATAGTTGTAGGTGTTAACAAGATTTGAGTTAGTTTTCCTTCCATGTTCCTTCTATGTATGCTAAAGAAAAATGATTTGCACACATATCACGAATACGTAGTGTACAGACTGAAGTGTCAGGGAGATTCCTGTCTGTCCATGAAGAGAGCTTCAGAAAATATCTGTCCCATTGGTGAAAGGAACCTGGACAACAGACTGTCTGTATCCCACCTTTACAGCTAGGACTCAGGAGGGCAGGAGCCAGTCATCTAAGCATCGTCACTAAGAAGTGTTTCTCATCAGCTGGAGTCTCTGAGACACTGCCAAGAGGCTGATAGACAGGACATGAGGTGAAGAGGTGACCTATGCAGTTCTGAAGTAGCAGCTGGAGACTAGAGGAGATATGCTGGATCTCACCAAATAGCTCTATCTGTCTGTGTTAAAGCAACTGACTCTCAACCACAAATGAGGTACCTATTGATTTCATTTGTAGTGTATCACTGTCACTTGCAACATGTCTAAACAGAACTTAAGCTGTCTGAGACAAGTACTTTAACATGCAGATGTTTTCAGCAAGCTTGAGCCCCATAATATAACCGTGTTTTTAGTACTTCATCTCACAGGAGGCAGTTTGCCTCACATTAAGGCAATCATCCAGACAGTTTAAAATAAGGCATTCCTTCTCATATTTTCCTTGTTGCCAGAGACTGCTCTCTTTGTTTCATGTCAATCTTTGGCTGTGCCTTCATCTTTTCATAGGTGGAGTTTAGTTCAAAGCAACTCCTACTGTGTTCTAACAGTGTCAGGGCCACCATAAACTGAGCAGCAGTATGCAACAGAATTAGTGGAGTAAAATAAGAGATTTAAACAATTTTGTGAAGTATGAATTGAACCCAGCTTATGTGTACTTTTCAGACCACATGTAGCGTGATTGCTTACTGCTATTAATATAAAAAAATTGTGCCAGTCATTTACAATTGTAAAAATATTCTGTCCTTTACTGTTTAATTCTGAAAGGAAGCTCAATGAACCAAGATGTTGCATTAAAGCAGAGGGAAGGAAGAGAAGCAACAAGCCCAGAGCTGAACTGTAAATATCTGTTCCGATGCACCTCTTCAACATCAGCGATTGCTACAGCACTTTTACTTCATACTCTTGTACTTTGAATGTGTAGCTGCTTATCTCTCAACTTACCTTCAGTTTAGAAGGTGCTCAAGCTTTTTAGAGGATTGTAAAATTGCACGCTTTTCTTCCTGTTTTCTCCAATGACAAGCATGACAGCAATCTTCTTCCTAAAGTCAGTTGAAGAGAGTCATATTTGCTTCAGTTCCATACCTAACAGTGGACAAACTGATGTATTAGTAAATGCAAGTAATAAATCCTTTAGATAGAGTAAACTGCAAGACCATGGTCGTTCTTATGTAAATAACTATAAAAATATTTCTGTGATTTCAGAGAAACTGCTAATATGAATAAAGAATACTTAAATGGAATGAGTATCATAATTGTTTCCAAAGAATTAAGAACTTGTTCTCATGGAGGACATTAGGTTTTGTTTACATAAAGTGAAGTTTGTATATCTGCATATCACAGAATCATAGAATCATAGATAAATGCATTTAATTAGTTATACTTAATGTATATACATCATATGCTATGTGTATACATACAATATACAGTATTTTTGTTTTCTGCATTGTCTATAAGAAGTTATACATGCACCTTTTTCATATCTAACTGACAGTTAATTATTCTATAGCTCTGAAAACGGTAGATTTCTATGCAATATTAGGTTCTATTACTTTATTATTACTCTTTTGTTTTCCTCTTCCTCCCTCTGAATATATAGATAGAATAGCTTCCATATTTCTTTTAATTCAGCATCTAGAAGCTTTACTTTTCTGGGTAACATGAGCCTTCCCTGCCACAGTTTGTATCTGTATGTAAGTATGCACAAAAAATTAGGAACTAAGATTTCAGGTACTCAAATGTCACAATGAGATTATTAGTTAAATAACTCAAACAGAGGACGTGAGAGGATTTTAGTTTGAAGATTTTTTATCAGCTTTTGTGTTATGAAATAGTTATGTTCAGGTAGAACGTAAAGGATTACTGTTACATGCAAATCATTCTCCTGCTGCCCAACTGTACCATCCCAAGCTCTTACTTCTTCAATCTTTATATTTTTTAGAGCTGTAGGAACAGCAAAGAGAGCTGTCTAGGTTCTAAAGGAGAAGAGAAAAAGACTTGGAGGAAAGCACTCAACCCTATGAAAAAGACTATGAAAAACAATATCAGAGAGAAGATCTCATTGACAGATGTATAAGTGATTCTTAATTTTAACATTGTCCTTTAAAATATGTATCTGTATATGTGTGGGATAATTACTGGAGGTGACTTAGAAATTAAGTTATATTCACATTTTGAAGAAGAGTACAACATCGACTAAACTTTCAGGGGCAGAGTGCAGCTGGTGTGCAAAGGATACATTTCACAAAGGTTCCCTAGGCAACCTTAGATGTTAACGACATCGGGGGAGTCCGGTGCACTAACTCTAAGAAAAACAGTGCAGAGGATGGAGCGGAGTGGAGACACCGCGGCCAATCTCTGTGATAATATGGGAACTTGAGGGTCAAATGGAACCGTTGAAGGTCTTATGGAATTGATAAGCTGCCTAATTGTTACCCTGAGCCAACGATCTGTCATTTTTTGACAAAATGATATCCTTTGGGTGAACTTTGCTCATTATAATGTCATTATAATACCAAAACACACCTCTATCCCAAAAGCTACCCGCCTTCAAGGTGCAACCACTCCTCAGGGAGTCTGTGCTCTGAATTTTTCGTAGTCTATACCTTTAAAAGCAAAGCGAGAGAATTTTACACCAATCATAACAAAAGTATGTATGACTAGAGTGCCTCAAGCTCCACCTGAAAGCTAAAAAATAGTATAAAAATAGCTTAAGAGAGGAGGAATGTCAGGGAAGATACCAACACAAATACCATGGGAAATACCATTGCTGACCACCTCTGACCCCTGGGATCAGTCGATGGGCTGAGCCTCTCTTCCCCCCCATAAGAACACTTGTGGGTAAGATTCGAATACTTGGCTAAACCAAGTGCTTCCCCGGGAAACTTAGAAATCTCTATAGAGTTGTTTTATAACTTAGCGCATTTGTAGCCAGGCTGTATTACTAACATCTTTAGTATTTGCACATGCTTTGCAGACAGTAACTGTCACCGGCAAGCCAAAAGAACTTGTGTATCTGTTGCTTCAATAAACTACACTTTTCACCAATCTGGCTGTGAGAATTCATAGTGAATGCGACCCAGCTCCTGAAGTGTGTCTGTGCTAGTTCATGGAATGCCGCTAGATCGAATTGTGTATGGTGTTATAAGTGCATCTGCAATCGTCATAGTTCAATATACATATTGAACGCTACCAGACTTTTAACACCACATTGGGCATCACTCAGCATCTAAGCTTAGCCACCCCCAACCCCTCTGATACAGGCTGGAACGCAAGGGGGGTTATTTTCTGCCAAATTATTTTGCCCTTTAACGCAACAATATGTAAATATGTATTGTTATTTTTAACAGGTTTTAGTATGGCAAATTCTAAAATTATTTGTTGTTAACATATTTTCACTGCATAATTGATGAAAAAACAAGAGTTTCAGAAACAAGCAGGTTTTTTTAAAGGACAATGTTTGGTAAAGTGGTAAATGTAATGGCATCTGCATCATATGCCAAATAGACAGCAATAAATTGGAAAACAGGCTAAAAGAGTATTTCTCAAAGCCTCAGGAAATAACTCAAAGCCTGGCTATCAATAATGCATAACAGGGTCTTACAGGCTGGCAGGCTTGCAATTTTTTTTTTTTTTTAATTTAACAAATATCAATGACAGCAACTGTTTTATGACCTAGTCCATTAAATCAAAATCATAATTAATTATACCATTAATTTAAATAAACCAATATTGTCCACCTTTTATTAGATACAACTATTTTTTTCCTAAAAAACTCAAGGATGTTATTTTCTGCTGGTACTAAGTGAATCATCTCAGGTCCTTATGAATAAAAAAAGAAGAAAATGAAATATTTCTGCCTCCTGCAACCTCTCTGCTCCTTTTAATTCCTAACAGTCTCTATTCAATATAAAATCAGGTGGTCAGGTAAATACGAAGTAATTTAAGTCTCATGATATATCCCAGTAGCCAAAGTATAGTTCTGTCCCCAGGAGAAGGATAGCTAGGAAAAGGATGAAGAGAAACTGGTTTCTTAATGAACTAGTTCACCCTTCAGCACTTTAGAACAACCCTACATATGCGTCAACACTGATCTTGAACTGCTCACCACATTGTTAAAAAATGTGCAAAATGTATGGGTAGCATTATTTGGTAGGGTGTTCAAACACTGGAACAGGCTGTCCAGGGAGGTCGTGGAGTCTTCATTTGTGGAGATGTTCAAAACCCAACCAGACATAGCCCTGAGGTTGGACCTGCTTTGAGCAGAGGTCTTGGCCCGCACGACATGCAGAGATGCCTTCCAGCCTCAACTATTCTCTGATTCTATGATTTTCTCATTGTGCTAGGGAATCATAGAATCATAGAATTGTTGAGGTTGGAAGGGACCTTTAAGATCATCAAATCCAACCATTAACCTAACCTGACAAAAAACACTTCTAAACCATGTCCCCAAGTACCACGTCTACCCTTTTTTTAAACACATCCAGGGATGGCGAATCCACCACCTCCCTGGGCAGCCTATTCCAATGTTGGATAACCCTTTCAGTGAAAAGATTTTTCCTAATATCCAACCTAAACCTCCCCTGGCTTAACTTGAACCCATTTCCTCTCCTCCTATCACCTGTCACCAGGGAGAAGAGGTCAGTCCCCACCTCTCTACAACCTCCTTTCAGGTAGTTGTAGAGAGTGATAAGGTCTCCCCTCAGCCTCCTCTTCTCCAGGCTAAACAGCCCCAGTACCCTCAGTCGTTCCTCATAAGACTTGTCCCCAGACCCCTCACCAGCTTTGTTGCCCTTCTTTGGACACACTCCAGCACCTCCCTGTCTTTCTTGTAGTGAGGGGCCCAGAACTGAACACAGTACTCGAGGTGGGGTCTCACCAGTGCCGAGTACAGGCGGATTATGTACTAATCTTACATAATTTTATAAAGTTTTTTTCCCAGTGAATTCACAGGCTTTTCCTCTTCTGAACTCATGCCCTGTCACCTAGTTTTAATAGGTGGAAACAAAGATGAAGAATGCAACCTGAAATCAGTATTGAAACAACGGCCATGCCTGATGCATCTAACTATATGTTATTTTTTTCCTTGCATGTCTGGACTTGGAAAGCAAAAACCAACCAACCAACCAAACAAACAAACAAACAAATTTACAGCCTGAAAACCATGATTCCCTATAAACAGGCCCCAAAACATAGCCAACTATTTAAGGGATAATTCTTTTGACAAATATTTTCTTTCTGGCAGAACACAGAAGTGAGACTGTTTCTCAAGATGGACCCTGAGGAACTGGAAAAGACCCAGTGGAGGCTTACCATGAAGGTGAGGAGCATGGGAGACACAACCTAATAGTCTTTGGAGGAGCTGGACTTGTTTAGACTTGTAAAGTGTGGAGGGTGTGTGTACTTGAGGTGGAGTCGGGTTATGAAGACAATAAGGACAACTCATTTCATTTCTGGTAAACAGTAAAAGGAAGTGTAATGGCCACATATGCCACTTAGGAAATTCAGGTTAAGAAAAAAATTGTTCCTTATAAGAGTAGTGCAACAATGGATTAGGTTTCCTAGAACAGATGTGGACTCTCCATATTGGAGATTTTCAAGACTCAGCCATACCCGTTCATGGCTTGATCTGCTGTTGGAGATAACGCTACACTTGTTGAGATATGGTTTTGTATGCGTAACTTGTCTGCATAATTGTAAATTCCATTGAATCAAAAGTATAGATTGTGAGAGAAAACCATATGCAATCTTATGTTGCAGTACTGGGTCATTGTTAAAAGTATATGACAGCGTACTGATTCACGTGACTATTAAAAATCTGCAGTCAATAAGAGACCAAGCTATAAAGCAATCTCAAAATCAAGATGCCAACAGATAATTGCAATAGTTCTGAGACCTAGATTACAAACAAAACATAGACAGTCCATAATTAAGAAATATTGTATGGTTTAATGCATGGGCTATGTCTAGAACTAGACTGCTGACATTTACATGTTCTGAATAAAGGTTTTTTGTTTGGTTTTTTTTTTTGTTTTTGTTATTCATAAATGGTATAAGTAGACACTATTCCCACCAATTGAAATATACTAAATAATGAAAAAGAAAATATTATTTCCAAATGGTCATCAGAGTGGATTAGGAGATTTAGGATTACCAGAATAAGTAAAAAATTATTCTTTATTTTTTTTTCTCCAGCATCACATGTAATGTATTTGATAATTTATCTAGCACAGGAAAATAAATACTTTTTTTTTTTTTTTTTAAGTCAGTAGTGGATGCACTGATTTGTTTCATTCAATCTATCAGACTTCTGATGTTACAAGCAGTATGAATCATACTGTAAAAATAGTATGATACTTAAGCAGTATACATGTATAAAAAGAAAGAGCAGTTTTTGGAAAGTCCCTCAATCATTTCTCATTCAACCAGCCTGACTGATTCCATTTTGACTATTGGACTACTGAAATTGGGATCTTTTAGTTAGAAAGTGCTTTTGCAGGGATTCAATCTCAAAGGAAATTTCACTCTCCAGTCTAATAAACCTGTAGAACTTGCTAAAGCAGGAGACTCCCTCAAGTGGCTGGAGCCTTACATCTGTCACAACTTTCTTTGAATGCACTAACCAATTCATTGGCATTTCCCTTTGATCATATCCTGTAGTCTATTAACAAAGAATCAAACTAATGAGTGAAATCCTCAGTGCATTGAAAGGCAATTGCAAAGCTCTCATGGAGTTTAATGGTGACCAAGGTTTCACCCAGTTTCAGGAGAGGCATTTAACCCTTTCTGATTCCTTAGAAATCCCCATTAATGATACCTTGTTCACTTATTTGGAATTAGCTTAGTTTTTGCTGCCTTCAACATGTGTTGAAGTGTTGTACTTCTTTGGAGAGGTCCTTTGAACTACTTTTCAAGATTGGAAAGTTTGTCCAGATTGTATCTTAAGAGCAGAGGAAATCACTTTATAATTATACTTCTCTGAAAATAGCATTCTGGCAGGATTCTTGCTCATCCACCCACTTCCAATAACATTCTGGAGGGTAACTTTTTGAGGTGGTATTTATCTTTATACTTTGATGTGTTTTTTTTCTTGTGCTCTTTGAAGCATTATCAGTTTCATTTTCTTCCATGATTAGCAATTTATTCCTCTGGAGGATGTCTTCTTCTCAATCAATCAGATTTTGCCTAGTAGATTCCAAGGAAAGCAATTAAAATCCTGGCTGGTATATCACCCCATGTGCTGTTGCTTTTTCCTGAGGACTAAAACTGTAGGGGAGTTCCATGATCACATCCTACATGAGGAAGCACAAAACTAGGGAATGTAAAAGCCTGCCAAGTGATATCTACAACAAAGCAGACTCACAAATTTAACTGTTCCCCTATCTTCTTGTGCTGATTGCCTCGGGTCATTTCTGACTTTTAAAGTATTGATGTACATTATGCTCTGCTTCTTTTCTATGACACAGCTATTCAGATCTGCATTCTCTAATTTCTGAAGGAAGCTGGGATCAAAAGCTCTTTTTGACCACAAGTGCCAATGTCCAAGTTTTAAAGGGGTGTGGCAAATCATTCAGAGCTGTAGAGCACGTAGTTTTTTATATTAGTCATTTTCTTTACATCTCAGCATATTTTTATTTATGGAAACAACCCAATCATTTTAAGGTCAGAGGCTAGATACTTTAGTCTTAATATGTTCTTAAGGACATTTGTATGTTTCATGAAATAGATATTCCTTATGAGATCTTGCAGGATGTTAAGAAATGTAAGAAAGATGTTCTTAAAATAAATCCCTTTGAGCCAGTTTAAAAGATGATTCCTCTGTAGTTAAATGAAAGGATACAAACACCTTTGGAAGAGACTATTTAATATGAAACTGAGCAAACTGGTCAATTTTTGCAAACATTTGTAAGTTTTTAAATCATTGTCAAGAGGTTATTATTTTAAAGAGGAAACCTCCATAAGTATGAGATCCTGTGTGACTGGGAGTACTTCATATACCAAACGGAAGATTATGCATACAGATCTGTTGGGGTTCTGTGTTGCTTTTTTAATCAGTTGATATATACTTTTCCAATAAAGCCCAAATTTAATACATTTAATACATTCACAAATGATTTTGAGTTTGTTCTTATTTTTTCCTAAAATTGATTATTTAGTACACATATTATTTTAATAAATAAGTAAATCCAGCTGGTACCCTCAGAGAATAACAAGATTCATGGAACAGAAATGAAGAATCAGCTGTGTGATTTTGTCATACAGGAGTAAGTATTATAGGGAAATTAACATGAATGGACATTTTTCAGAAACTTCAAAATATTTCTCTTGGTATTGTGAGGGTTTAAGTGTCTAAAACTTGGAGAAAACATGGCATTTGGGGGGAATTTCCTAATTTTAATTACTAAAAAATCAAGCACAGTATTAACAGTCATTTTGAAACACCACCCTCAGTGCTATTATAAGCACAACAGTTATGTATCTTAAGTTCTGGGAGAAGCCTTAGTCTTTAGATCCAGACCCCTTAAGACACTTAGATTTCAAATAACCCTTGTAACCAGCCAATTTTACACTCTTAAATAACTGTCAGTCTTCACCTGACTTGGGAAATCTTATAACTTCTGATTAAGTTTGCTTGGGATTTGTAAAATAGACGCTGTGGTAAGTCCCACATAATACAGATGTTAATTCATCTTCAGTAGTGACTTTCTCACTCTCCCCAAAGGTCTGTAGCGGGTGCTGTAGGATGGATCACGTATCTTAAGGTGTATCATGTAACCCAATAGGGAGCAATAGTTCAGGAACAGGTACATTCAGCTGTGTTTATAGGGTCAGTGACATCTAATAAAGGTAAAAGCAAGCAGCTGACTAAGTGTTACCTGCAGCTACTCAAGACGAATCCCACCTAGCTCTATAGCCCCCATTCTGGGTGCCTTTAAGCATAGAAAGCTGTAGGTGCTACCACTGTTGGACCACGTTTTGCTCTTATTGCAGTGATTCTAATTGGGAAGAGGAGATACCCTGATTCCCTTCAGCAGCTTCCCAGGATCCTGCCTCTTTCTTCCCTTTATGGTACAGCCCATCTTGCTCCCTATTCTGTTTCTGCTGCAGACCTCCGTGGCAGCACTCAAACTCTGCTTCCCCTCTCATGTTGGGTGTGCCTACGCTACTGTGAACACCCTTGGAATAACCTCCATTGCCTCCCTCCCTCTCTTCCATGCCTGACACTGCCAGAGAGTGCATCACCAATAGGAGTCTCTGAAGGAAAGAACTATATGATGTAGCCCAGACTGGCTTTCAGCAGTTAAAAATACACGTCTGTATCTAAAAGGCATACTCATTTTTTTAAATATCGCTTCTTTTAAAGGGTCATTCTCAGCACAAAAATGCAATAGGGTAAGCAATAGATTTTCTTGAAAATGAAAAATTGCAGCTTTTGAGAGCTGTGAGGAAACAAGATTAGAGGACTTTAACTGCTCTAATATTGCCAGGAAGGAAAAAAAAAAGCTATACTGGGAAAAGAAAACAAATGCAACTCTCTTAAATTAAGGTTTTTAAATAATTTGATTTATTGACTCAGATATTCAGTGGTATTTGAATGCTATTTTATTCATATCCTTTTAAGAAGATGAAAAGCTAACAAGCAGGTACCAAAAAGGTATTTCTGGCATGCACAACCATTTAAGAAGTTATTCACAGAATCTAATTTTAAGCACCTAATTTACATTCCTAAATTGAGAACCAGTTTTACTCCTCCCTTGTTCAATGCAGGAAGAAAATCCCTCTTGAAGGCAATTCAGAACTGCTATATTGAAAGGATTTCCATCTCTATACTGAAGGCATACTAAAAGTAGCCTCCCAATTTAAGTCACTGTGTGAGGCAGATATTTAAAGTTTACTCACTTTAAACTGTCACCTGCATTTTCAAATACTTATTTTATATCTGTCTGTTAGTATTTTGTGCCACTAAGAGCTTGTAGATGTATCTCACCATTGTGTCAGCATATCCTGTAGTTTATTTGTATAAACTAGGCCATAAAAACATATGACACGTTTAAATGTATCCAGACTGGAAAATGTGACTGGTAATGTATGTTAGTAGTCTCTCCACATGTTTATATGCATCTGAAGCCAATAATGAAAAGCTTCCCAGCTGTGATTGATGCCTGACTTTCCATTTTTCTCATGACATCCACCCAAAATAATATTCATTACACTGAAAATTCATATTAATTTGTTGTCATATAGGCGCATTGTGTAGTCTTCAACAAAATTTGAACTTGGATTAACCTTAAATTTTACAAGCTAATAAGAACAGTTTTGTAAGTGAGAACACACAAACACGACAAAGCAAGCCAGCAGGATTGTTTCATATATGCCTGGAATGCCTAAAGGCTAACTAACCAACAGAGTGAAAACTTTTAATTTCCTGAAGTATTTTAGTCCTAAACAGTTCTCTTAAGCAGTTTTGGGGGATTAAGCTTTCTTCACATGAAGTAGGAAAAATTATTTTAACCCCATTAGCATAGCAGAATCATATACTGAATCTTCAGATTATTCTTTTGAAATATACAAGTAAAATGCTGGATAAATTCAGCTGGACAGGTGAACTTGCTTTCCTGCGCTTTGCTGGAGAGCAGGCCATCAAATACATTGTTATATAGAGAATAAGGCTAAATAATTTAAGTTCCTCTTTCCCTTTGTGTCTGTCTCTTTCTCTCACCTTCTTTTGCATCTTTTCTTCCCCATGTGTTTTCTATAGTAACTGGAAGCTATTCCGGTTGGCCTCCTTAAAGTAGTTTTCAAAGTCTCTTCAGGTAAGATTCATCTGAAATATAGAAGTCCATTTCTGAGTTACTGATCTAGAGTGCTTTTAGATTCAAAGCGAACATAATCACTTCTAGGACAAAATTATAGAATGGAAGTCTAAAAGAAGCTGGATGGACTATGTCCTAGAAGTGCCTATTTCCCAGTATTCACTCTAAAGGCAACCATCATTCAAACAGGCCATCTTAGATTTCCCACATCAAGAGCGGGGGAATACTTTAACGAACTTTGAATACCTGTATTGTGCATACATCTGTGTAAGCTGGTCATCCTAGATTTCTTTTGTAATTAATAAAGAAATGGACACTTTTAGGATGAAATACTGAACACAGTGTCTACATGATTATTCTGTGTGTTCTAGCAGATAGGTAAGATGCTTTTCTTGCTTTCTTCTCCCCCATGTAAGATAAATTGATATTTGATTGAGCTGGAGCCTGCTGCTGTTCTATCTTGGTAGTGAGGTTACACAAAGCCATTGTCAAAGCTTGTTCTCTAAATTAAGCCCATATTGTCTGATTCCTTGGCTCTGCAAAATGTCTGAAAAATTATTGCAGGCAGTTTAGCTTTCCTGAGAGGCTCCTCCAGTAACCAGTTTTGGTCTCCAGCTTTCTTTTCAATTAAAATTCAATGCAGAGTGTGGAGCTGTACATTGTACCACATAACTCATACCAAGATGAAGCTTATTAAAAAAGATTCAGGAGAAGTGTATGACCAGTATAGAATAATGCAGCTGCCCAGTGAAATGGGCAAAGGAAATGGAGACATTTAAGATAATTTCAAAATAGAAGCTTTGGGCAGAGTTGTAGCAGAAGATGAATGAACCATGACCCCTAAATGTTGAGGGGCTCCCTGCAAATATAAACACATTCACAGACAATTTTGAGGTGGGAGAACCCTTGCTTTTCATAGAACAAAGAACCCCAAACATATTACATATATTTGTAATATAGGAAATTATTTTGCAAAGCTTTCTAGAATCATAAAAGGTTTGGGTTTGAAAGGAGCTTCAAAGGCCAGCTGGTTCCAACCCCCTTTGCCATGGGCAGAGGCATTTTTCACTGGATTAGATTGCTGAAAGCCCCGTTCAACCTGACCTTGAGCACTTGCAATGATGGGGCATCCACAACTTCTCTGGGCAATCTGTTCCAATGTCTCACCACCCGCATCATAAACAAATTTTTGCTAATGTGCAATCTAAATCTACCCACTTTCAATTTAAAACTGCTATCCTATACCCCATCTCTACAGGGTGTGTTAAAAAGTCTCTCTCTGATTTTTTTATAAGCCCCCTTTATATACTGAGATGCTGCTACAAGGTCTCCGTGGAGCCTTCTTTTCTCCAGGCTGAACAACCCCAACTTTCTCAGCCTTTCTTCACAGGTGTTCCATCCGTCTGATGATTTTTGTGGGTCTCCCCGGACCCAATCCCATAAGTCCATGTCTTTCCTGTGCTGGGGACCTCAGAGCTGGAGGCAGTACTCCTGGTACTGTCTCACCAAAGCAGACTAGAGGGGGAAAAATCACCTGAGTCAACCTGCTGGCCAGGCTTCTTTTGATGCAGCCCAGGATACAGTTGGCTTTCTGGGGATGTCACCAAGTATTTTATTAACATTAATAGAGGAGCAAGATTATAGTAGACATGATTAGATAACACATTATGCATTTTCACAGACAAACTTTGGGTTTTTTTGGCATGTAAGGCACAGTTTTCATGATACAGAATATATTACACAATGTTTTGATTTAAGGAAATAAATCGGTGAAAAAGCATGATACTAAGTTTGTAACAGCTTTCCAAATGCTAAACACACCTGTGGTAAAACATAAAAAAACCCAGTGGTAAAAACCTGTGCAAAAGAAATAACATCTTTGGAGGAATCCAACACAGCAAAATACACAAGTGCAGTATTATAAGATCAAGATATCATTGATTATATTATCACTGTGCTCAGCCCAACAGGACAAGAATGATTATCACAGTCTCTTAGAGTCTGGGATGTGATTTTTGTGCTTATTATAGCTGCTTGAAAGAGCAATCTGAGTGTGCTACTGTGAAGTTGAACATGGAAAGTTACTTTTACTATCACTTCTGAAATTATTTTGTTGGTGTCTTTACCCTGATGTACTATAGCAATAAGTATAAAAATGAGAATATTTCTTTCTTGTCCTTATAATGTTAAAGTCAAAATAAAGACCAGCGGATTACAGTCACAAAAATAAAGAGACTAACGAGGTTTCAACTTTACTCCTTGGGACAAAGAAAACCTTTCTTACTGTATCTGTGAGGAAAGGACTCAGCTTTGCTGTTATTGCCAAAACTGAAGATAGTGGAGGAGAGGGGAGAGAATGAAAGAAAAGGCTGGGTATACGGTATGACTGCTGTTATATGACATATAATGAAAGTGAGAAAAACTTGGCTTATAACAAAAAGCATAGACTAATCAAACAATGACATGGTTAGTGTCACCAGAAGGTGCTCATGAATTTGTCTCTATTAGAAGAAAAAAATATTCTTTATTTGTTACTTGTGGACAACTATTCCTCCTCTATATGACAGTATTCCTCCAGTGTATGAAAATTGGATGGCAATAATGCATATGTAGGTTATTTTTACTGGATAAGTAGTACCACATACAGTAATTTCTCATAAAGGGTGTGTGCTAGATGCAGTGTATTTAAATAGGGAGTAGAATATTGACCTCTTATGTCCCAAATGATTTTTGAAAAATTATTCTGAATAAAGGCTGAAAAGACAAATTTGTACTTCTCTTCAGCTCTGTTAAATTATAGAAGAGCACTGATAAAGTGTTCTGTGAAAACCTGAAATCAGTCATTAAGGTAAAATTAAGAGTTTGGTGCACTTTATGGGATCAGAAATTACCATCCTTTCAAAAAGTCATACTATACCCAACCACATTAGCTGAGAACATTAGGTTTACCTGGAACTTTGCTGTGGTTACATGAGGTTTTCTTCTCAGTTGAGCAGATGAATTGACAAGAACTTCTGCAAATCTCATAACTGGTCTGCTTTTGTCCTTGTGAAGGTTTCAGAGAGCCAGTAAGAAAAGCAAGCTGAGACACTTCAGTCTCAGAATGATGTAAAAGCTTAGTCTGAAAAAAAAAGTTAACTGGATACAAAATCACAGCAAAACCTGTAAGATCTTTACATATTTATCACTGTTTTCTTCTTTAGAATTAATAAGACTAAGTCAGCATGATTTTGTCCTTTATGGTAGGTGTATTAAGTTACAGTTCAAATCCTTATTATATACTCATGAGGATGAAATCAGGACAGAATTTGAATTATTTCATTTTTCCCCCATGTACGTATTGACTTGTGGCAAAATAATTTCATTCAGGTTAAAACAAGGGACAATATAAAAGCTATCCATCATGTAGGAAGACAGCTGTTGCTACAGACTGCATAAGGTAATGAGAATGAAAAGTTCAGGGTTTTTTGAAGGTTGATAAATGACCGAATATCCTTTACTTCTATGTTTTCTACAAAATCATTTCACTTACAAAAGTGAAATAACCATAAACTGCAGCAGTTAACATGTCAAGTCACTTGGCATAACATCTGACAGAACATTTCAAGAATTTTTTTTATTTGGAGCTTGAATTACAATATCAATGTTTTGAAAAAATTACACAACAGCATAAACAATAGTATATGCATAGTACTTTATGCAATATATACCTGAAAATTGTACTGAGTTGTTCTGAATGAAGGAAAGTATTGCAATAATGCATTCTTGATGTCCTTTATTATGCTTACATGTTTCACAATTAATATGTATACAGCAAACATAAATGAAGATGCTATGGATTTTTTCACTTTGAAGTATTTTGATAGCAGCCTAGGCCTATGGCAAATCCACAACCGCCCCTAGTTCATCTGAAAAAAAGAAAAAATAAAAGGAGGATTGAAAATGTGATAAAACATAGCATAGAGGAAATTAGAAAAATAAAATGTGTGCAATTTCGTCCTCACACTTTTGAAAATACAGCATAGAAAAGATGTTCTTAAGAGAAATAGTAGGAAACACCACAAGTTTACATCTGCCATGAGATCAGTGGCTGACATGCATAGATTTACTTTGCTTTTTGATCTGTAGATATCATTACACGTTTATCAAAAAAAGGGGGAAACTAATTTAGAATTATCAAAATATTACTGAATAATTAAAATATAGTATTCTATACTTCTGAAAAGATTATTCCTTAAACTGATTTTGTCAAAGAGTTCTGCTTGATAAGCAGCTGCAAATTAGTCATATAGTAGAATTTCCATGTTGTCTGGTCTTCTAGTCCTCAGATTTTTTATTTCATAGAAGTTAAGACGGGTCACAACAACCCCATGTAGCACTACAGGCTTGGGGAAGAATGGCTGGAAAGCTGCCCTGCAGAAAAGGACCTGGGGGTATTGGTTGATAGCTGGCAGAATATGAGCCAGCAGTGTGCCCAGGTTGCCAAGAAGGCCAATAGCATCCTGGCTTGTATCAGAAATAGTGTGGCCAGCACGGAAGTCATCATCTCCCTTTATTCAGCACTGGTGAGGCCCCACCTCAAGTACTGTGTTCAGTTTTGGGCCCTTCACTACAAGACAGATATTGAGGTACTGGAGCATGTCCAAAGAAGGGCAACAAAGCTGGTGAAGGGCCTAGAGAACAAGTCTTGTGAGAAGTGGCTGAGGGAACCGGGGTTGTTTAGCCCGGAGAAAAGGAGACTGAGGGGAGACCTTATGGCTCTCTACAACTACCTGAAAGGAGGTTGTAGCGAGGTGGGGGTCAGTCTCTTCTCCCAAGTAACAACTGATAGGACAAAAGGAAATGGCCTCAAGTTGTGCCAGGGGAGATTTAGATTAGATATAGGAGAAATTTCTTCACAGAAAGGGTTGTCAAGAATTGGAACAGACTACCCAGGGAAGCAGTTGAGTCATCATCCTGGGAGGTATTTAAAATATGTGCAGCTGTGGTACTTGGGGACATGGTTTAGTAGTGGTGCACTTGGCAGTGCTAGCTTAATGCTTGGACTAGATGATCTTAAAGGTCTTTGCCAACCTAAACGATTCTATGATTCTAAGATCACTTTCCCACCTTGAGTAATGTCAAGATCTCTGACAGTACACTTGAACCAAGGCTTTTATGTACCCCATAGAGTAATTCAAGGTCAGAGATATGCTCTGTCTGCACTTCATTGCCTGGACCATTTCTGTTGTAACAGAGACAACAGAAATTAAACAGATGTGACACGAAAGAGACAGTAAAAATGACTTAGACCTAACAATAAGGGAGAAGAATAGACTTTAATCAAATCAGTATCAAAAATCTACTAGCTTTAGTACTGTCAGGAAATTTTTAAAAATTAGATATAGTCCCAAATCCTAAACCAATGCTAATTGGCATAGATGTATCAAACCTTCTGGCACTTGGAAAAATATGTTTTAAGATGTTACATATTATCTATATTTTTGCACGTTAATGATCTGAAATTCACAAAGTATCCCATGTTGAGAAAAATAAGCCCAGTTTACACTATTAACACAAGATTTCAGGAATTCTGAAGACTGTCCAAAGGATGTTTTTTTGTAACTTCCATCTAAATTGTATGTCTTGCATAATTAACTTTTATTTTTGATTCTTTCAGGACCTTAATTCAGCTGAGAATTTGATCATGGTATTTTTGGCTAAGAAACCTATTTATGGACAGTTGGAGGCTCTTTTTTTTTGGTCAGTAACAATGCATTACATTTCCCAATGATATTAAAAAAAATATGCCTGTGGCAGACATAAATCTGGTCACCTAATGTTGGAATTTCTTTTTTGTAGTAGCTATATAGGTTATTCTGTAGCTGTACCTTTGCTGTGAGCATGTTACTCATGTACTGTGTGTCATAAGACAACCCTTCTGGAAAGGTGTTAAATGGTGTTAAAACACATTCAAAATCTTCTCACTCTTCTTTATCATTACTAAGTCAATAATAAAACCAAAATACTTATTTTCTTACATTTTTTGTGACTAGAATAGAATTTGAGAAGACTATTTCAGAAATGCTTGTTTGGGATTTCTTGCACCAATTTCCCTTTGGAGCAGTACATACAAAATTCTGTCAAAAATTTGCTTAATAAGAATTGCTAGGTGATATTTTTTTAAAGATAAAATTATGTAAGTTTAGTTCTATGTAAAATTTTCCTTATGCAGGGAAATGCAAAACAAAATGTAAAGTGAAAAAGCACAGGGATTTTCTTAAAAATGGAAGCAAGGTAAACACATTACACATTCAATAAATTTGAACATACAGATTTAGAGATTAGAATCTGGTTTTGCAGTGAAAGAAGAGTGGTAGAAAGAAAAAGGGGGATCAATGCATTGAGAAACCACAGTCATTTCTGCTTGATACGATATATCAGTTGGATGTTCAGGAGACAGAAGCAGAAGAACACCTACAGAACCCAACCCAGCAATGAAATAGTTCCTCTGAAATACAGCACCTTGGACAGTACTGCGACATTCTGATTCCATGGTTTTATCAGCAATTATCTGCTAATTAACACGAGTAGCTAATCACATTTCAGAAAAACAGATAATTTCCTGGAATTAGGAAATGTAAAAGTTAGGGTTTACTGATAATTCATAGAAAACCTGTACATTTCTGCTTTCATATATCTCTCCAAGATAGTGAATTCATTGTTCTGCTGTTCTGGTTTAGAAATGGAGTAGCATAGTTGAAAATTGACATCAGAATCAGAAACGTTGAGTTTTCATGAGCTCTCTACAAATATAGAAACCAACAACTCATTGCTTAATATTGCTTAGAATTTTGAACTCAATTATGACAGGTCCATATCTACCTAGAAGTTGCTTTTACGCTGCTGTAGTTCAAAGGTAAAATTTTCAAAAACATTCCTTCTTGGATTAATTACTCTTTCATTGAAACCAATATTAAATTTTCCATTACTTAAATAGAAAAGAAATGAGGCTGATACTAAACAAGCATTTGATAATAATGTTTCAGTTGATTGACTCGCAGTTTTGTACAGATTTAACTGCCAGGAGAATGAGACACTCTATTTATCTTTGATCACTTCTAGAAAAAAAATATCAAAGGATGTTGCACATTAAGAAGATATAGTCAACAGCGTTTGAAATCAGTATGGATTTTAACTGAATAAAGACTGAGAGTCTGGGCCTGAAAGCAGAGGAAGCAGCGATTTAAGGCTGAGGATTAAAAACAGAGAGGAAAAATATGGGATGTTTCCAACTTCTATTTAACCCTTCATTTTATATTTTACCCTTCACATTCTCACCAGTACTCCAGATGTCACTATTATCTGTAATAAAACCATACCTTGCAATCTACTTTTGCCTTTTTTTTAATTTGTATTTTTTTCTTTTTTTGGTCTTGTATATTTTGAGACATATTCTAAAGGGCACATTTGATCATTGTTTACTTGAACCCATGGAATTCTATGCATCAAAATACTAAGTAAAACAATATTAAGATTCTGGAATTGAAAGAGACCTCTTAAGCTACTGGTGCAACTACCTTCATTTTGCAGACCCTCACATTGTACAGTCCTTTCCATGACTTCATAAGGAGCTATATCTATGCCATCTGAAAAAATGTTCATAACCTCCTTGAGCTAAGAAGCTTATTAAAATGTCCAGCTTTCATTTATTCATATACATATTAATAGGGTTTATGTATGAGCTTTTGTTCCAACATTCCCTGTATCTCAAGTTGTTTTGATTTGTTTTGTTTTCCTTCTCTAATCCTTCTTCCATTAAGAAATTACAAATGTTACTCATATCCCTCTTGGCTTTTGTTTTTGTAGGTTGAAGGAACAACATGCTTTTAACTCCCTGTTCTAAATTAGAGTTTTCATCTCCCTTATCATCCAAGTAATCCTTCCTTTTATATTCTCACTTTCCATCTATTAGTTTTCTTAAATATAATTTGAATTGTATGTGGGCTATTTCTGATATCTTGTCAGTAGCATGTATGTTTCCCTTTAGTTACAGGAAGTTTCTTCTGTCACCTCTTAGAATTACCTTTTTCAGACTTGTATTATCATGGGAATACAGAGTTCCCTTGTGATCACCTACTATAACTGTTTACTTTCTTCAATCAATTGCTCCCAACAAGAAAAAACACTCTGTGTGAGAGTTTTCATTATGTATTACTGATTTTCAACTTATATATTTCAGTCTGGTTCTCAAAATCATTATTTTTTTCCTCTTTAATAGCACTTTTTTTTCTATAGAAGTCATCCTTTCTGAGTTACTGCTATCAAAAAACATTAGTATATCTCCATTTTGGGGTGGGGGTTTTTGTTTGTGTTTTTTTTTTAGAATTATTGCTCAGTAAAACTCTTGAGGTTTTTTTAATGGCTTCTGAGAAATGGTATTACCATTCCAATGATCCTGTGTTCATTTATACATCTAAGCAAATGTAATGAATGCGAGCCCCTCACGTATATAAATATATGCAGTTCTTTATGGAGTCAGTCTGTGTGTTTGGCAGTATATAAGCTTCTTGGTGCCAATCTTAATCAATGACAAGTTTATATATTTGTAATAATTTACAATAACTCTGACTTGGGGTTTTGCTCAGGACTTTCCACATTTTATTTGCAGTCATGCAATTTATTTATTGAGATTGTGTAGTGCGAGACAGATTTTTTAGGGTAATGGCCCATAAGGTTACAAAACTGTCTGACTATGAAGAAATTAGCATTGATCTGCTAAGCAGAATTTTGGTTTAGCTGTACCCATTAATTCTTGAATTTCTTGGAAATATACTCCAAGGACCTTGTCATTTTAGCATTCTTACCTAACAGTTAATATTGCACAGTGAATGGTTTACTAGAACATATGTTTTCTCTTTTCAGTAGTTTTTTAGTCTCCGTTCCAGCTTTGCCTTCATTTCTGATATATTCTCTTCTGTCCCCCACTATAACCCAACGAGGCATAATAAACCTAAATTCTTAGCACTTTCTGGGGGGAATGTTATTGTCAAGATATTCTTCTACATATTCTTTATAGCTTGGGGCCTTCATTCTAATTCTCACTACACCCAAGAGATCTCATTTGGATCTAATTTTGACTTAGGTCAGGAATATTTTCAGTGCAACCCAATGAGTATATTTGTAATGAAGGCACACACTGTGCTGGGCGGGAAATGACATAATGCAAACAAATCTGTTGTCTTCAAAATAGCTATAATATCTACAAATCAGCCTCCTAGTCACTGGGGTTTAGATTTTTTTTGCTGCTGCTGTTAAGGGAAAGGAGTTTTATTTTCTGAAGCTTAGTGAATATAATAAATGCTGCCAGAAAAGATTTCAACAAATAGTTTTCATTACAAAAGTTTGAATGACAAGTAAGTAAATATAGTGAATAGCAATAATAATGCAAAAAAGATTATGCCCTCTGGTAGCCAAAATATTGATTCCTAGTCTTCTCTTGCATTGAATGAAAATGACTTTGACCTATATGAATGTGAAAAGGTGTAAATGCTATATGAAGTATATAAACCTGTAAGCAAGGAATATACCACTTTCTCTTGTATATATTGCATACTTCATACTATATCACTGGATATTTCAGGCTGAGAGGGACCTTAGGAGGTCTCTGGTTCAATCCCCTGCCCAAAGCAGGGCCAGCTCTGGCCTCCTCACAGCTTGGACTAGTTGGGGCTTGAAATCCACCAAGCGCAGACGTGACACAGCCTCTCAGGGGAATTGGCTCCACTGCCTCACTGTGCTTATGGAGAACAGTTTTGCCTTATACTCAACCTGAACCTCTCCCGCATCCATTGTCTCTTACCCTCCTGCCCTTCACTGCTGTGACAAGACCACCTCCATCTCCTTGATGACCTCTCAAAGGTGCTGGGAGTCTGTTTGGTGCACTGAAACCATCCCTTCTCCAGCCTAAGTCAGCCCAGCTCTGCCAATCACTCCCCATGGGGCAAGTGTTCCAGCCCTTACCACCTTGGGGGCCCTCCACTGAGCTCCCCACCATTTGCCCATGTCTTTTCTGAGCTGGGGGCCTAAACTTGATGCAGTCTCAAAATATGATCTAACAAATACAATGTAGAGGGTTGACAATCCTCTTTCTCAATCTATGCAATGCGCCCCTGTTCATATAGCCCAGGAGCTGTTCACTACCTTTGCTGTTAGGGCACACCATGGATTCATGTTTGGCTCACTGCCCATCACCACTCCAGAATCTTTCCCACAGAGCTGCTCCCCATCTCCTTGGTCCCCAGAGAGAGTAATTTCAGGGGCTTTTTTTTGCCTATGGGTACCCAACAGGGACTCATTATTTGTACTTCTTGGATTTCATGAGAACCTCTGTCTGTTTTTCTAGCCTCTCTGGTATGGCAGATATTCTTTCAAGCGTACTAGCAGGTCACCACCCTC
>VZSZ01000688.1:113043-145834 GCA_013398815.1 Ibidorhyncha struthersii
GCAAATGTGACAAGAGTGCAGTCTTTCATCGCTTCCAGGTCATCAATAAGGATCTTAAAATAGACAGGTCCCAGTGCAGACCCCTAAAGTATCAGCTTGTCACAGGCTTTCATGTGAAGTACTGTCAGGGTATGACAGGGGCTGTCAGCACCCTGGAGACTAGGGGCTGGAAGCAGCAGAGCCTCCTCAAGGCAACTACCAAGGCAGGACCTCACCAGCCAGAGCCCACCAGAGCTGGTGTTGCGCAAAAAGATTTTGCTTTCTAGGACCATGGGACCCTTTGTGAGGATCAATAGCTTCTTGGGAGTGTGAGATTCACCTAACTTAAGTGGGAAAAAATTGTCTTTGCCAACAGGCCAGCTGACATGCATTTGTGGGTGTCAGATTTGCCTAAAAGATCTCTAACCCAATCCTCCTTGATCAAGGAAGAGTCTTCCTTTCTCCAGGCTCTCTCTCTTACCTCCAGGGTCTGGGATTCCTGAGGGCTGGCCTGCATTGGTGTACAGGTATTTCAGAGAGGTAATTGAGCATGCAGGTTTCCCTGGAGCGGGCAAGATGATCCACCACAGACATTCACAGCCTTGAGGTGGTTGGCCTTCTGGATCTCATCTTGGGAGTCAGCTAAGGAATATTTGTCACTGCTCTGGTTAGCCTGGCTTATTTCCCAGTTGGGTAAGATGGTGTGAGCATTGCCACCTTGGACCCCACTCCCCAGGTCCTTCAGTTTAAAGCCCTCCTCACCAAGCTGGCCAGCCTACTGCCAAAGATTCCCTTGCCTCTTCTAGACAGGTATCATGTCCATAGGTCCTGGTCCCCATGGGAAAATTTCACCACACTGATATCTACCGGAAGAACAACACAACAGGTGACAGAAGGTTATTGTATTACATTAGTGACAACTTCCTGACGGAGGTGACTGAGGAGCTGATGAGGAGAGAAGCTCTGTTGGACCTGATACTTACAAAAAAAGAAAAACTCATAGATGATGTGAAGGCTGAGGGAAGCCCTGGCTTCAGCAACAATGAGTTGGTGAAGTTCAGGATCCTGAGAGGCAAAAAGCAGCATCACAACCCTGAAAGAACAAGCTTCAGCCTATTGAGGGATCTGTTTGGAAGAATCCCAGGGGAGAAGGCCCTGGAGAGAAAAAGGGTACAAGAAAGCTGGTTGACCTCCAAGGATCTCCTCCTCCAAGTTCAAGAATGGCCCATCCTGATGAGCAGGAAATCAAGCAAAGGTCACAGGAGGCCTGCATAGATGAACAAAGAACACCTGACTAAAATCACAGGCAGGTGACCCATGGCGAAATTTGGAAGCACTGTCTGAGTATCCAGGGATGGGCTTAGAAAAGACAAAGACCACCTGGAGTTAAATTTGGTGAGGGATGTGAAAGTCAAGAAGAGCTTCTACAAGTATATCAGCAGCAAAAGGAAGATTAGGGAAAATGTGGGCCTGTTGCTGAATGGGACAGGGACCCCAGTAGCAAAGGACATGGAAAAGGCTGTAGTGCTTAATATCTCCCTTGCCTCAGTATTTGCTGGTAAGGCTGGCTTTCAGGAATCTAAGGTCTCTGACACCAGAAGGAAAGTCTGGACGAAGGAAGACTTACGTTTAGTAAAAGATTATCAGGTCAAGGAATATATAAGCAAAATGGATACACTAAGTCCATGGGGCTTGATGGAATGCATGCACAAGTACTGACAGAGCTGGCCAATGTCAGGGCAAGACCATTCTCTGTTATCTTTGAAATGTCATGGCAAATGAGAGAGGTTTCAGAAGACTGGAAGACTGCAAGTGTCACCTGGATTGTCCAGGGCAATGAAGGTCTGGGCAACTACAGGCTGGTCAGCCTCACCTCAAACCCTGGAATGGTGATGGAGCAACTAATCCTGCAAATCATGTCCAGACACTTCAAGGACAAGAAGGTGACTGGGAGAAGTCAGCATGGATTCATGAAGGGAGAATCATGCTTGACCAACCTGACAGCTTTCTACAACGAAGTGACTAGCTTCATGGATGACAGCAGAGCAGTGGATGTTGTTTACTTCACCTCTAGTAAGGCTTTTGACACTGTCTCCCATAACATCCTCATAGACACACTGACAAAGAACAGGTTAGATAAATAGACAGTAAAGTGGATTGAAAACTGGCTGAAAAACCAGGTCCAGATAATTGTGATCAGTGGTGCAAGATCCAGCTGGAGGCCAGCCACTATTGGTGTACCACAGGGCTCAATACAGGGTCCTATACTATTTAAATCTTCATTAATGACCTGGTTGCTGGGACAGAGTACACCCTCGGCATGTTTGCAGATGATACAAAACTGCATAGAGTGGCTGATACAACTGATGGCTGTACTGCCATTCAGAGGCACCTCAACAGGATGGAGAATTGGGCTGAGAGAAATCTCATGCAGTTCAGCAAAGGGAAATATCAAGTCTTGCACCTGAGCAGGAGTAACCCTATACACCTGTACAGCCGGGGGCTGAGAGAAGGACCTGGGTATCCTGGTTGACAACAAGTTGAAAATAAGCCAGCAATGTGCCCTCTTGGCAAAGAAGGCAACAGCCTCCTGGGCTACATTAGGAGTGTTGCCAGCAGGTTGAGGGAGGTCATCCTTGTCCTTTAATTTCCCACTAATGAGACACTTCAGGAGTACTAGCTTCAATCTTGACTCCTCAGTACAAGAAAGATAGGAACTTAGTGGGGCAAGTTCAGAAAAGAGCCACAAAGATGATTAAGGGACTGGAGCATCTTTCATATAAAGAAAAGCTGAAAACCGCTGGGGCGGTTCTGCCTGGAGAAGAGAAGGCTCAGGAGGATCTTATCCATGTGTATAAACACCTGATGGGAAGGGATAAAGAAGAAGAGGCCAGACCCTTCTCATTGCTGACCATTGACAGGAAAAGAGGCAATGGCTTCAAGCTGAAATGAAGGAAATTCCATTTTGTTATTCCAGACTCAGCCACCTTCACACACCTGCCACCCGCTAAGGCCTGCTTTGGTTGTATCTCTGATAAGATGTTGCAACTGAGCCCAGGGTCCAGATCAGATCAGGAAGTCAGCGAATGGAATAGAATAGAATAGAATAGAATAGAATAGAATAGAATAGAATAGAATAGAATAGAATAGAATAGAATAACAGAACTATTTCAGCTGGAAAGGACCTCCAATGATCATCTAGTCCAACGGCTTGCTGACCAAGTTAAGACATGTTATTAAGGGCACTGCCCAAATGCCCTTTAAACACTGAAAGCATGGCGCATTGACCACCTCTCTAGGAAACCTGTTCCAGTGTTTGACCACCCTTTCGGTAAAGAAACGTTTCCTGATGTCCAGACTAATCTTCCCCTGGTGCATCTTTGAACCATTCCCACGCATCCTGTCACTGAATCCCAGGGAGAAGAGATCAGCACCTCCCTCTCCACTTCCCCTCCTCAGGAAGCTGTAGGGAGCAACAACGTCACCCCTCAGCTACCTTCTCTCTAAACTAGACAAACCCAAAGTCTTTAGCTGCTCCTCGCGCGACATGACTTCCAGCCCTGTCACCAGCTTTGTTGCCCTCCTCTGGATGCATTCAAGGACTGAACATCCTTCTTAAATTGTGGGGCCCAGAACCGCACACAGTACCTAATGTGAGACTGCACCAATCCTGAGTACAGTGGGATAATCTCCTCTTTTGAGCAGCTGGTTATTCTGTGTTTGATGCACCCCAGGATGTGGTTTATCCTCTTGGCTGTCAGGGCACAATTCTGACTCCTATTGAGCTTGCTGTCAACCAGCACACCCAAATCCCTTTCTGCTCTCCAGACACTCCTCTCCCAGTTTATACTTCTGCCTGGCATTACTCCATCCTAAGTGCAGAATTCAGCATTTTGACTAGTTAAATTACATCCCATTAATCACTGCCCAGTGCTCCGATCTATTTAGATCCCTCTGCAAGGCACCCAGTCCCTCAAGAGAGTGAAGAGCACCTCCCGGTTTGGTATCATTAGAAAACTTGCTAATGGTGCATTCAACTCCTGCATCCAGATCGTTGATAAATATATTGAACAGAACTGGCTCTAGAATTGAACCCCAAGGAACACTGCTGGTGACCAGTAACCAGCCAGATGTAGCCCCATTCACTACAACCCTTTGAGCTCTGCCCTTCAACCAGTTCACTGAGAGCACAGTGAACCTGCTCATCTTGCAGTTGGACGACATGTCCAAAAGGATGCTGTGAGGAACAGTATCAAAAGCCTTACTAAAGTCCAGAAAAACTACATCCACTGCCTTCCCTTCATCCACTAGAAGGGTGACCTTATCACAGAAGGACATCAAACTAGTTGAACGGGAGTTTCCCTTTGTGAACCCATGTTGACTGTGCCTGATGACCGCATTATACTTTAAATGCCTTTCAATAGTACCCCGTATAATCTCATAATTTTTCCAGGAACTGAGGTTAGACTAACAGGTCTGTAGTTCCCTGGGTCTTCTCTCACAGCCTTTTTGTAGATTGGAAGAACATTGGGTAGCTTCCAGTCAGCCTGGGGAACATGATATTCCCTATATCCAGTGTCAACTCAATGCTCATCCAGTACTCAACATCAATGCACAGCCATTCCACCTCAGACCCTTGCTTCTCCTTACATGGTGCGGGACATCCATTTAAGGATGCCACCCCCAACACGCTGCCTGGCTCTGTACTGCTGAAGGTTTTTACAGACAGCTGTTGACATAGGCTGCCAGTCAGATAAGTTCACAACAACACTGTGATAGACCTTTTCAGCAGTTTCAGGCAGTTTTCCTGTTACCTGCTGATCTAAGGCCAATGACAAGATTCACTTATTCTCAGTTCTTGCTTTTGTTGTTCTTTCCACCATAACTCATCACAATCAGCTCCTGTTTGAATTTGACTCAGCTCTTAGCCAGGGCAAACTCATGATATTTCTGCATCACCTTAGATGGCTAAAGGGGAATTCAGCACAAGAGCAGAATGTATCTGAACAGTGAAAAAGTGACCAGTGGTTGTGCCGAGAAAAGGTCCCTAAAGGTGAGAATAGAGGCAGACTGCTAGAGAAGGACAAGTGTGTTTTATTTAGTCTTCAGTCTCTGATAATGTAAATTAAAACAGTTTTCAAAGACGTAATTCAAAATAACTGTTGAAATATTAAAAGATAACCTTTTCTTTTGTGCATAGTATTTGCTTCTTTTTTACTGCCTCCTCTGCGCTTTGCTAAAACTTTTCAGAATACTAAAGGACAAATAAATGATCTGGCTCCGATCCAAGGAGTTTACTGCATAAAAATTCAATGGGGTGGTCATGTGCAAACCACTTCACATACCGGGTGAATCGGGAGAACTAAAAAGGTTTCAGTTATCAATCTGAAGTATGCAATGAGTTAGAACCAAAAGTAGCAATCATGAAGTGTATCAAATATTTGTCTCAAAGGCACAAAATGAAAAGTTATTACAGCAGTTCTTCACAATGTAATTTGAACGCATTAGGAAAAAAGAATTGAGAAAATCAATAGTTTCCTCTCATCCATAGGAATCTGGTCTGTTTTCTTCAGTAGACAAGTGTTTTATCTGTCTGGATCTTCTATCTCTCTGGATATACTAATCTATCTATACTTGTACCTATTTGGACATATCAAAAAATTCCAGCCTTTCTTACCCACTCCATAAAAATAAAAGATTAAAATATATTGGATCATCATAGTCTCATTAAGAAAAAAGGCTGATGGCAAATAACTCCAGTGATACCCTCAATACAGGGAATGAGTTCCATCTGTAGAAAGCAGGATACATTTGTAAACCTATATAAACTTTATATTAAGATAAGCTTTTGAAAAACTCATAATAATTTCAGTGTTGTCTCAAAGGCAGTTCATAGCTTTCATTAACAGAACAGTTTTTCACCCAGATTGGATAAAGCTTTTGCACTAACTTAGAATGTTTCCCAGGTATTCCTTTGTTTGGCTGTAGAAGACAAAGAAAACCTAGAGACATTACTTTAACTGCTTTACTGGTGACTTGGCAATAAATACTATGCTAGAGACTTTCATAAACTCTTTGTGCAAAAATGCACATTATAAAAATGACAGCACATGAAGGATTCCATTTCTTCCATTACTTTCTGTCTTTTGCTTTAAATAAAAAAAATGTATGCAAGCGAGTCTTTAATGCTCTCTTGTTATATATAAACAAAATCCCATCAGCTTCTACATCGTTTTAAATTTGAAGGGCTAAGTCTTGTGCAGTTTGTTTTCCTGATGGAATGAGAATAGGCAGACTAGCGCTTCACTCATACTATATATATTCGTACCATATTAAAAAAGACAGTTGTATAAAATTATTGGATTGAGATAATTATATATTCTCCTGAACTTCTAATTGCCCATAATGTCAGATTAATAATAGCTCTCTGTATTTTCATACTGAGTAAAGTCAACCAAACAGGATCCAAATTTGTCAGGCAACCTTGTTTGTGCATCCCCTGCTTATTCTGCTGAATAAGGCTAATAGGGAAAAATAACCATAATTACAAACTGTGGTGTGTTGACCCCAGACAGCAGCCAAACACTCACAGGGTCCCTCACTTAGTTCCCTCTCCCATAGGATGGGAAGAAAATAGAAGGAAAGTGAAAAGAGTCTTGAATTGAGATAATGACAGTTAATAAAGAAAGTAAAAACTGCCCACACAACCAAAGCAAAAAGAAGAATTCGTTCACTACT
The DNA here is from genome assembly GCA_013398815.1 of Ibidorhyncha struthersii. Classification (NCBI taxonomy): domain Eukaryota; kingdom Metazoa; phylum Chordata; class Aves; order Charadriiformes; family Charadriidae; genus Ibidorhyncha; species Ibidorhyncha struthersii. The sequence goes on from VZSZ01000688.1 coordinate 119,761, forward strand.
TCCCATCAGCAGGCAATGTCCAGCCACTTCCCTGGAATCAGGGCCTGAGCACATGTAACTGTTGCTTGGGAAGACAAATGCCATATTCAATGATGTTCCTTCTTCCTCTTCCTTTCCTTGAGCTTTTATTGATGAGCATGAAGTCATATAGCATAGAATATCTCTTTGGTCAGTTTGGGTCAGATGTCTCATCTGTGTCTGCTCCCAACCCCAGCCTGCTCTGGGCAGGGGTTGAAAAACAGAAAGCTTTCATACTATGCAAACAATCTTCAGAAACAGCCCAACCATTGTGTTATCAACATTGTCTTAGCCACAAATGCAGAGCACAGCACCATGGGGGCTGCTAAGGAGGAACCTAACTCCATCTGAGCCAGATCCGTTACATATGATATCTGTTCAAGGGACAAAAAGAAAATGGAAAAAGGGAAGAATTATCTTTATGCTTTTCCACTTTATCTTTCACCAAAAAATGTCTACCCTTCTTTGGAAAAACAGCATCAGTGATCTGGACATTTCTGAAAAATAGTTTCTGCCAGCCATCGCTTCCAGTATAGATAGATGGATTACCAGATTTACAAACTTTAAGGCAAAAAAAGAACCACTAAGTCATCATATCTGACCTTCTTGACTCCTATGTCATCACATTTTTATTTATTACTCAGTAAGAGAAGCTAGACAGAAAACTGTTGGAGAAAGATCAGACTCTAATTCAAGTTTCATTTAGGTGCACAGCTACAGCCTTAAGATAGATATTTAGAAGGGAAAGCTACAGACACTAAGTTCCATCTGTTGCCTGTTTTAAAGCACAGAAAGAAGAGTCTGTGAGCATGTCTGACTCTAGAATTTCTCTTCCAGAATTTGATAGCTTGCTTCTGGCACTGAGTGTCAGTTGTCACAATCCTAAAGCCCTTTCCTTCCAGGAATCTCGTCAGGAAATTATGTTTATGCAGCAAACAAATTTGGAATCTTCTGTAATGCCAATATCTTTTGAAAAAAAAAAACCCAACCAAAAAAAACCCCAAAGAAACAAAAAACCCCAACCACAAACAAACAAACAAAACCCCAAACCAAAACCTAAAAAGCTAAATGATCATTTTCATTTTACCTTTCTGTTGCATGTTACTTTAATTGCTGTGTAATTCTTGTCTTAAAGATAATTTGAAATGCTCCACCACTATAGCATCAAACCTTTCCAAGGAGTCTGCTACTGTAATTAGAGATACTGCAAAAGTATCTTTCTTTCAGCTTTCTAGAAAATCCCATCAAATAGACAATTAAATCCTTTCAAGACATTTTGAAGGTAAACTAACCTCTTTATTATTATCCTATCTCATTATCTGTCTCAGAGACAAAGAAAAACAATTACTAGCAAGTACAGATTTAGTGTTTGAGGCTTCATCATGCAGGGCAGTATGATTGCAAGGAAACTATGGAAATGACCTTTTCAGTGTTTTTCTTGAGGTATTCCCTTGAACAGCTAAAATGATAGAGCACTGGCAGTCAACCCTAAAATCAAATGAAATCCATTGAGCATAAGAACTGAAATAAGACCAGAGAACAAGGGAAGATTACTCAATAGACTTTTTTAGTCCCAAGCTTGTAGACAATGACTTGAGACGGCAGGTGAACTCATGTGAAAAAACACAAACTCATCCTTAAACTGCCTTCCAAAGATTAAACCAAAATATTATTAAAACTCTGAAACACCATTTTGTGAAATCACTAAAAGAAAACCCCTTCTGACTGACTCATTGGTTTTGTGTGTGTAAACACATACATATACACAAAATTTTACTTTTCACAGTAGCAATGCAGATTTATTTGCATTTTAGTATAACAGTTCTGGTTTTAGTCTTCAGAAGTTGTAATCTACATTACTGACATTATTGAAAAGGGATTTATTCTGATGTGCAAATATTTGTGTATTATATGAATAATTACACTGACACAACTAGAAGTGTGTTTCTTCCAACGTCTTAAAATCTTTCTTTTTCTAGGAATAGTACTTATTATAATAAAATACTTTCTGGAAAAAGTGCAGGCACATTGGGTGCAGATGTCAATATTGGCAGCAGGGAGGGGCTGCAGTCATGGGCTCTGTGAGAAGAGGCCAGGGGCTGACCCATGCTGGACCCAGTTGGTTCCAGCTGGCTCCAAAATGAACCCACTGCAGGACAGAGATGATCCCTCTCCCCGTGCCAACCCTCTCTGCACCTCTGGGGTTGGGTAGATATGTCTGAAGTGAAGGACTGAGGTGGAACCTGGAGAGGGGGGAAGAAAGGTGACATTTTAATGTTTGTCTTTATTTCTCACTAGCCCAATCTATTTTAGTTGACAATAAATTAAATAATTCAATAAATTAAATTAATTTTCCCCCAAGTCAAATCTGCTTTGCCCTTGATGGTAACTAGTAAGCAATGTCCCTGTCTTTATCTCAACCCATTAGCTTTCTCATTCTTGGGTTTCTTTTTTTTCCCAATTTCACTTCCCTCATCCTGCTAAGGAGTGGGAGTGAATGAGCTGCTGCGTGGTCATTTAACAGTTAGCCAACATTGCCACAATAAGAAAATGTGCTACCACAATGTGAAACTTATTAACAACCTTGATGAGAATTCATCACACGCAATGAGACTGATCTTCAGATATATCAGTAAGTGTCTGTGGATTCCTTTAAGCAACATGAACAGTATGCTTACTCCCAGACTGTCCTGATTTTCTGGCATACATCCATTTTTGGGGGGTAGCTGAAAGATATGTATGATCAGAGCTTATGATTTTTTCCTCCAACTTTTGCCTTGTCTGCTCTGTTAACTGTCTGGTTAATTTTTCCTATTCAGCCAGCCCATTGCCAACCTCTATAAGCTCCAGAGGATGTTGGCTTAGAATATTCTAATTCAATAAACTGTAGCAATACTTGACAAAGTTTTGCTGTGGTTTGAGAGTGGAAAGATTTGTTGCATTTAACCACGTGAAGATTTCATGGAAATTATCTTCTTTGAAGTACATGAGAAATAGAAGCAGATGCTTACAAATATGAAAGGCACAGTGTTGTAATCAGACTTTAGCAGAAGTTTTAACAATCTTCTAAAATGTAATATCCGAGCAAAACTGATTCTCAGGACCATCAGCAAGATGAAAGCTTGTTTTAATTGTTCAGGAAACGAAAATGTAATAGTATCTTCCCTATTTTTGTGGGGAAGGGACTGTTTTTTGTTGTTTTTTATGTTGAGACCTTTTTTAGCATAACGTTTGGTTTGTTGCAAATTAATCTTTATCTGTCACACTCCTTTGTATTGTTAACAAGTAACTAAACCAAATTTTAGTATTACATTTAATTTATCTGCTCGGATAGAATTAAACTTGTGCAAAGATATTTACATTCTATGTTTCCATCAGTTTCTCCCTCTGCTGTTATCTTAAATTTTAAAAATTAAATGTTTCAATATAACAAACCAGAAGAAATAGATAAAGAATGAAAATATTATTAGGCAACAATAACCATAAAACAGGAGCAAAGTTTTCCTAACAGCATTATGGTACTTAGTCATTTTCTCCCTCATTTGCTTATCTAGCTAGCTTACTTCGAGAGTTTAAGTCTTCCAAAATAGTGCTTGATGCAAAAGAGAAAGTAGAGAAAGTACAAGAACAACAAAACATTGTTTGTCTAGAATCTGGTTTTAGATGAAGGTATTGTCAGTTCTAATATCCTTGGATTTATTCTCAGGTTAAATCTGTATAATATATGCTGTTTTCTCAGTTCCCTTCACAAGGATATTTCTTCCATGAGTTAGCAACAAGAGTATGGGAGTTTAATATTTTACTTTTATAACATTTTCATTTTTTTTTCTTCTTAATGCTAATACTGCAAATGAACTTTTCAGTGTTCCTGAGTTGTAAGTATAGAAACCTTGTATGAGCAATGTCAACATCAAACCAAAAAAAAAATTTATAAATTATACATATGCATTGAATCATGAATGTAAGCTATACAGCTTCATTATGTTTTTTATAATGGACCAGGGACAGTAATCTATGCAGGAAATAGAATAATGTATTTTAGAGGAAAAAATTACATTACTGTGCTATTTTTTGTACAAGACAATTTGTTATTAAAAAAAAATAATATCAAACAAAAAAAAAATCTGCAAGGACGCCAGCTCAGGCTATCAAACCTGAAGTTATATACCACAATAAATTAAAAGGAAAGCAAAAATCTTGAACTCATACAGCAATAATCTCCTCATATTTTATGAAAAAGACATGTAGCAGTCTGTCAAACTTCCATATGTTAAATTAAAATAAAAATTAATGGCATTTTTCACTTTACAGAAATGGAAATTACAAAATAAGTACAAGACTCAAACAATGGCATTTGCCTATTATATCTTATTGCTTTGTTTAGTTCCTCAGAATAACGTCTTTGCTCTGATGACTACTTATTTTGAATACAATAAAACAATTATAAAATGTTAGAACATGATCCACACCAAATTCCACGACCGGGCTGTCTCACAATTTAGGTTCATTGGGATGCACATGAACTTTTGATCTAGTGAAAGATTAGGTCATAAACAGAAATCAGATGAAGTATGGAAGGTTTTATTGCATTTATACATAGGCAAACCTAAACCATTTTTTTCATAGTTCATAGTAACTCACATTGTAGTAACTGTTGTCAATCAACTACTTCTCCAATAAACTTATAACTCTTCATAAAACGTATTGCAGAATTCAACCATGAGGAATGATCCACTATCTTTTAAACAATAAAATATAAATAATTACAGTTTTATTGGGAAAACTTTTTAAAGGCTTCCCGTTGCTCCCTAATCTTGGCCCAATGCTAAGCCAGAGCTATGTGATATGAACTCACAAACTATAAGCAATATAGTTTCACTACTGTAGTTAAGGAAACAAAAGCTTTCAGCAAAAGTGAATGGGATAGTCAGCGCTGAATATGCAGATTGACATAGGAGACTGATTTTACAGCCTGGTGGGGCACTAAGCTAGGAGACTTGAGTTCAAGTTCTACCTGTCATGGCATTTGAAATTCAAAATAAGATAGTTTCAATATGAAAAATTGGAAGGAAGGCTTTCAAAAGGCAGAGGAGAGAGTATTATAGCCAAAAGAATACATTATTCCATGAGAGATCAGGATTCAAAACCCTGCTCCAGGACAAAAGGAGGTGGGATTGATTCTGGGTTGCCTTCTTTGGAAGTGTCTGTTGAACCAATCAGGATACAGTCACGTAAAATTGAATCTAAGTGATAAATTCAGAAGATCTAAAGAAAAGTCTCACACTTCTCTCAAGCTCAGCATAAGCAAACAGTTGGGTATCTTTATTTTTCTTTCCAATATCAAACTTAATTTATACCCAAATGAGAAAAAAGAAGAAAAAAAGAAAAAGTTAACAAACAAACAAAGTGCCTCAGGACAACAGATAGCTCTTTCAAGCAAATTCAGCTAGACAGTTTGAAATCTTCCTCCAGCCATTCTGGTCTTGACCAATGCAACAGCACTTTGCAGATGTGCCAAACCAGCCAGAAATCATTTCTAGAGTTCAAACTGAAAGGGAATGAAATTCTATGTCGATATTATTTTTGACCGTTCAGAGGAAGGTCCTTTATAATTCTCTAATATATATTGAAATAAGAAAAAAAAAAAAAAAGGAAAGAAAATGTATGCACATGCATTTCATTACTGCTAGACACAGAATGTAACAGCCCAACACTGGCCTTCTGAATAATTTCGTTTCATGTACTTGCTATGCATTACCAGACTATAATGGGAATCAAACACTTACAGGCCATTCAGTAGAAATGTGAAAAAGGCTTTGACAAAGCAGCACAAAGTTTGCTTGAAGCCAGAAGTTGTCATCTGAGAGGAAAAAGGGTCACTCAATTAGTGAAATAAAATCAGTTGTGTGAATCACAGTTTTTTCCAGCTCTGCAGAAGATAGATTTACTCACTAGATCAACAGGGCAGTGAACCGTGACTACTAATATATAGCTCATAAAGAAAATATTTTAGATAATTTGTTCTTTTTCAAGCATGAATGTCAAATAGCAGCCATTAAACACTTTTTCTTTCATCAACCAGACATACACTTAATATAAAATGATCCTTGTTTTAGAAACATAACATTTCCTTTAGAAGTAAAGCCCTGAAAATATTTTTCTCAGTACTGTCAACACCAAAAAAAGGAATAATGTATTTTTTAAGAAATAAAGGAAAATAAATGTTTTTGGATATAAACCATTATGGTGCTATTTAGATCTGATACTTCATGTACTTCTTGTCATTAAGCAGTGCTAATAGAATTAACGCCACATGGAACAGCCACCGAAGCACGTAATTGCCTAAATAATCAAATACTGGGTACCTACTAGTATTTTGTATCTTTCAGACTGTGGGCAGCTTGGTCAAACCTAGAAAATTAAATATGATCTCTAAATGCCTGAACAGCTTTGAAAATCTGGTCCAGATGTAATATCGAAATCTTTTTAAACAGGTGTCCATGGGCCTATAGGTTGCTGAAATACAGTCAGTTCTATAAAGTATAGTTTAGTTTTAAAGGAAAAAAGACCCAAAACATCAACCTGATTAGGTCAGCAATCCCTTCTGTAAATTGGACTGAACTGGGAACAGATTTAGACCTTGGCACACTGGAGAACACGCTTTTCTCAAGTCTGCAAAACAAGCACAGGGAGTTAGGCTTCGAGACACCAGCTCTTGTTACTGAGTTGCAAAGCCTCAGACAGCTGCCAGTCTAAGCTCTTAGATGCAAGAAAACTAGAAAACCTGGCCCACAATATTTATTAATGGATCATTAAGTGTCTCTTCTGAAATGATTCTCTGGTTTATGGCCATGATTTTGCAAAAACACAGCTTTACTAACTCCCTTTTGCTTCACTGGGATCAAGAACAACGCCAGCAGTCCTTTGAAACAGCAGGCAGAAATGATGTTGGGAGGGTAAGTTGCACGACACAGAAGGAGAAACTGAGACAAGGCTTAAGGAGGTCAGGGGGAATCCATTTGCTGTCCTCAGCAACCTGGTGGGTAGTTGTAGGGAAGACAGAGCAAGACACTTTTTGGAGGTTCACAAGCAAAAGTACAGGAGGCAATGGACATAAGCTGCAATAAAGTGAACTGGGATTAGATGAAAGAAAGAAATCTTCATAGTGAGGTTGGTCAGACCCTGCAACAGATTTCCAGACGGGCTGTGGGACATCCATCCTTGAAAACTTTCAAAACTTGACTGGATAGTGCCCTGAGCAACCTGGTTTGCCTGTCATCTCTTGAGCAGCAGGTTGACAAGGATAACGTTCAAAGCAACCTAAATTATTTTATAATTCTATTATTATCTGCACTGATATAACACATTTAAGTTCTCAGTATGAAAATAGGGTTTCAGCTTTTAAGTTTGTCCAAGTGACTCTTTGTTTATTCTACACTTCCATGGCCTTGCAACAGCTCTGGTAAGTGAAGAAAATTTTAAAATAAATAATGGCTTTAAAAATTACTAACTTTTAAGCATGCATCCTTCTACTTCAGGTATATTAGCTTTCCTTACCCTTAGTAATGATTTAATTTGTTAAATGAGTTTTGGAAAGTCCTTGAGTTTTACAAAGGCATATTTCTACAGCTAGAGGAAGGGGGCTGATGATGACATTTAACGAGGACACTGATACTTCCAGTTGAGCATGTTTATAAAATAAGTGAACATGGAGTCAAGCATGCAAAGTTTTATGGCTGAAAATATCCTTCTTAAACAATACGAAGTGTGAATACCATTTGGAACTTAATGAAGTATATTTTACAGCAATTTTCCCTGAACACCTTTTGTCAAGAACAATAGGTTTACTGCAGTGCACTTTCTGCACTTCTTGTGTTGCAGTTCATGTCTTATTTAGGACCTATAGTCTCTGTAGATGTGCTGTCTGATGGTATTAACACAATCATAGTACCCATTGTAAGTATCACTTGCATAGACACAAAAGGAAGAAAGGAATTAGGTGAATATTGTCTTTTTTACTGTTCTTGAGAAAAAAAGAAACTACATTTATTTCCTCTTTTGTAAAGCAACCTTTAAAAAGAGAATATTTTGATGTGGGTTTTGGAATTAAATATTGCAGTATAGTTAAAAAAGCACCAGCTTTAAATGTTTCAAAAATTGCATTCTGACATGAATGTTATTGAAAATATCAATTACCTGAGGTAATAGCGGGTATCCTAGTGAAACCAGATGCCTAGTAGCAGCAATTTTGGGGCCTGAGTTGAAGAAAAATAAAGGTTGAATCCATCAGATTTATTTTATCACAGTACAAGAAGCCTTGAGGATAGAGAAAAACATGTTCAGAGAACATGTTTTCACTGTCATGTTGAAGGGCATACCAACCTGGTTTCTTCAGGATGTGTCCTGGTCCAGCTCTGCTTAATAAATTTATTAATAACTGGCTGATACAGAATGTTATTATTAAATCTGGAGATCATACCAAGGTTGGGAGGACTGCCAGGAATATGTACAGAGAGTTTAACATGATCTTGGCAAATTGGTGTGAAAAAGATATTCAATACAGAGAACACATTGTTCTGCACTCAGGCATGTATAATCAGTTACACTGGAAAAAAAATAATCACGTCTAAAAATTGAACTATACTGATGTCGGTCATTTAGAAAAAGTCCTACAGGTTACGGTGGATCATAAGAGCAACATGATTCACCAATGTCATGCTGCTGTGAAAAATGCACATATTATATAGACAAATGATATTTCTGTTCTGCTGTGCACTGACAAGGCCTTAGCTGAGTATTTCTCTGCTTTTTGGCAGTCCTTCAGGAACCTTCTGAAACTACTGGAGAGATTCCAGAAAGGTCTAGAAAACCCAACCTACAGGAAAGATTGAGTGAAACAGTAAAACTTAAATTAAAGATAAAAAGACCAATGTGTGATGTGACAGCAGTTTTCAGGTATGAGACATGCTGAACAATTGATCAGTTGCTTTCTATACCACTGTCGATAGGACAAAAAGCAATCAGCTAAATATATATATTTGTGTGTACATATATATATATGGGTTTTTTATGTATAAAATATATATATATATATATGGCAAATATAGCCAAAGCTGCCTATTAGCAAAAACACCTAACAGCTAGTGAAATATTAGAATAGATTGCCTGGGGCACATTGTGAGACCTCATTGCTGAGGTGTTTTCAAGAAAGTTTAGGCAGCCGTAAGTCCTGCCTGATGGGACAAAGCGATGGAGTTGAAAATTTGGGTTTGGCCTGTTCAGTCTCAGGAAGGTGAAAATCAGCCAGTCTTTCACTATGGGTAGTGGTTTCTGGGGAGAAGGTGAAGGATCTTCCAGAGAATGGGAGCCCTCAAAATAACAATACAAACAAAAGTGCCTGAGAAAAAGGATACACCTCTTTTATAATTCATGCTCATTCTCATCCCTAGCTCTTATCATTACTACTGCGGGAAACCGTTTTGTTTACCTCTAATGTGAGTACACTTACAGCTCTAATTTTTCACATCAACTTGCCTACATTTTTTTATGAAGGCTAAAATACTATGTTATCTAAGATTAGAGAAGTTCTTAGTGGAAAGGGAACAGCAGAAAACGCCTCTGCCCTACCCCCCGATTTAATCATGGGTGTAGCAGCGAGTCTAAAGCAAGAGATTTAGGTTGGCTCAACTGAAAAACCTCAGTGCTCAGAATAAAACACTGAACTGGCAAAGGAGCTGATTTATTCACACATTTTCATAGCCATGGGGAATGCCAGAAATGTAATGAATAATATTCTGGCCCACACCAGAGGGATGTTAACTGTTCCCGAAGAAAAGCTATACTGTCTTGGGACAGGACAAAAAAGTTACATGTGGTACTGCCTGTTATTACAAATAATCCCCTTGATTATCATTTTCAGACAATTGCGTTAAAACCCATGAAGAGATACATCTTCAATAAATACAGGACGCAGCAGGTGCCATGGATACATTTTTTATAAAAGATCACCATTGACTGAGGATTATTGTTTGATTAAATTGACTGCCTGATGGTGCGGCTTCCAACAGATAAACACAGCCAAGAATTTAATCAACAAACTGCATCATATTTGCATCTATTCCACATTCTGTCTACTTAGAGAGGAACAGATGCAGACTCAGTAGGAGTCAGAAGGAAAGGAATCAATAGGGAAATACTCTATTAAGAAGAAGTTTCTGAATTTGTAATCCAACCTTGACCTAAATATATTTAGATTCTCAGTCTGATAGTTCTCTTGAACTGATGCTCTCTGAAATCCACAGTCTCTCTATTTAATAACGTCCCTTTGCTGGCATTATTAGACTAAACAAAATGTTGAAATACATTCTTTTTTTAAGCCCTTCTGACATATGCTAGTGCAGATGTTACTCTAAACAACTACCTCTGCCTGTGGTTTATCTTACTGTTTAGCCTCCAGCTGCTTTGTAAGGATTTGTTCCCCAAAATAAATAAATAAATAAACAGCTCTGTTTTAATCCATCTAGGACACAAAATTATAACTGCCAGACTCCTTTGTGAGGGAGTCACCAGACCGCAGGGTCTTCAGATACGTGTACAGAACAGCATTTTCTTTTATTTTGTCATTCAAGGGTGTGTATAGACTTGGGCTGGAGATGCTCGGTCCACATTCACAGAAGCGACTGTGCAAGACACAGCTGATTCACAAATAGGCTGTGTCAAAATGCCTCTGGCTGCCTCCACAGTCTTTTGCCACTACTTGCTTTCCTGGAAGCTGCACCACAAATACATGGTATAGCAAAAGTCTCCTTGTCTCTGTACCAATGTAGACAGCCTCCATCCTTGGCCTCCCTCTTACCCTCCCCTCCTCTTTCATACAGCCCAAAGTATCTGGTCTTAGTTTGGCAGCTCATTTCTGAGTAGTTGCATGTTAAAAGTTATGGGACTGGATAAAGGTCGGTAGTTGCAGGATGCTTCTCCCACTCAGCTCCTGTCAGTAAAATGAGCGTTGCCAAACAATGTGCACCTGAGAATTAACAAAACATGTTTTAAGTAGTGTGTTTAGTTAAATAACAGAATAAATTAGGAAGTAAAAGTCAGGTGAAGCTTTAAGGAAAAAAGAAAACTACCTTTAAAAGTTGTTTGAAAAATGGTCTTTGAAGAGTAATCCTGTAATTGTCAAAAATAATCAAACAAAGAAAAAATCATTTTATGTATCACTTTCTTCTTTAATATTTTTTTAGCATTTTTATTGCATAAAAGAAAGAAAAGGGGCTTTACAGTTAACTGCAAGGAACAGGAAGCTATTTCTTACCTAAAGTTTAGACAGAATAAGAAAAAAACATCGTTAGGTCTGAGTTATTCTTTACCTGTGGAAAAGAATGATCTGCACAGAGTATTTAGTCACACACCTATGTCCAATGTACAGGGATTTATGTAGGAAAAGACATAAAAATATTCCCCTGTAAAATGCACCACACTATAAATATGCATGCGTGTATGTATCTATAAAAGTGTGTATATAGGTATGTGTATATACATGGCTATATATGGATACCTAAATGAATATACTTTAATTCATAAAGTGCTTGTGTTTATATACACAGATAGTTTCATTTTGATACTTGGACCTATAATGCCTTTACCTGGAGTAATGAAACGTGTCATTGAAGACTTCATAAATTAAAGCATAAAGGAGAAGGAAGCCTTAGCAGCCTAAGTACATTTTATATTACATGGTTTTGACCCTGACTAACACAGTAGGACCTTGCTGAATGTCTTGTATTACTCCTGGAATTTGTTTTCTGCCTGGGATTTATACCTTCACCAGCTGATCACATGGTGAATGGGTTTCTTGACCTTTTCCCATGGCAGGACTGGCAAAATTTATGCCCTTGCAGTCTGACAACTGTTTGTAGAGAGCCTAGCTTTTTGATTAATTGGATTGGAAGTTAATTTAGGGGAGCTCCTTCCGTAAGAAAGGTTCAGCTTCCTTAAGCATAGTTCAGCCACTATAGCAGCATTTTATTCAGATGAGATTTGTAGATGTTAGAAGTAGGATCCCACAGTAGTTAATAGGGAGACACCCGGTCATCTTCATAGGTAGGATCATCTGGACTCAACCCATCTTAATACAGGTGAGAAGAACCATCCTCAGAAGGTACCTCTTTCCTTGTATGGCTTCTAGCAGGACAAACTGATAATGGATGTGTAGACTAGAGAGCAAAGATTTTTAGACGCCTAAAGCTGCATGAGATTAATTCTTCCTTCAGCTGCCTATACTGCCCGATGTCCCCAGTACTGGAGTTTTCAGGTAAGGGGAAATTCACAGTTCTCATACTTGTGTGAAGGTGAGCTACAGTACATGGGGATGCTTGAAAAGGAAGTTTTATAAGATTTTATACATATATGTAAATTTTTCTTCCCCCAATACATATTGTCTCATTTAATTTGAATTAGACTAACTACTGAACTTTCATATTACGAAATCTGTAATATAGTTCTTGGCTGTAGGTAGAAACAATGCAACATGTACACATAACTTAATCAGAATAACTCCTTGTATTTTATTATTCTGTTTAATGAAATCATAACTAGAATTATTTTTTTTTCATGTTTCTGATGACCACTGTATTTCCTGCTGGGTAATGATGTAAAGATTTGGAAATGATCGTTTTCTTAACTTCCCTAAAGACTCTATTCCAGTTGCTTCTGGCAATTTGGTGTAATACATATAAAGGATTTAGCGGGGAAATAAAGGAAATGGGTTCTATTTTGGTTGGTCGTGAAGAACTATGTGGCATAAAAGTTGCAGGAGTCTGTTATCAATAATGCAGAATGCAAAAGTAAAGTAAAAATAAATCACACACATTAAAACATTTTATCCAACCAAATAGCTGAAAATCCTTATAATAATATTATCAACAAGGTATACAACAAGTCCAACATTATGATCATGACATGCATGATGAATTATATGGCATTTTCCAAAGTGAACTCAGTAGGTACATTATTCCACTAATTAGAAAAAAAATGGCTATAGAGCAGTTTTCCTCCTTTCAGTATAAAATACTCCAAGTGTATTATTTAGATAGCTGTTTCAGAGTTGAGAGTCTTTTTTTTTTAAAAAAAAATTAAGCTTCTCTTGACAGAAGTGACAGCAGATTTAGATAAATCTCGCTTTAATTTGCTTTCTCTTTTTTTTTTAACTCTCCCACACCTCAGGTCATTCTGATACTAGAGATTTTTTTATGGAGTAATGGGCTTAGAGTCTTACTTTTGTTTAATTTTGTTTCAGAAATAATGAATATAAAACCTAAAATACCTGCCTGCACCTCGTACATCACATAGGACTTGGACCAAAAAAGAGGAGATATGCTGTAGATGAACACAACCTCAGTTTATTAATCTGTATTTACACTAATCCTCCTTTGTCTTTAAAAGTCATCCCAGGAGAAAATAATCTGAGGTATTCAGGAGTGTATTAAATTGCTGACTCAAGATTCCAATATTTTTTGGTTGCACTCATAAGCTACTTGACCTATTGATGCACCAAAGTACATGTTCAGATTAAAATGAATGTCTGAATCTAATCAATAGTTCGAAATTTTCTGCTACATCAGGCTTGATGATGACTTTTCGGGCTGTACTATATCCTTTTGACAGATTAAATAAGTATATTCATAGATCTTGTGGCTTTGACAAACTAATCACTGGAAGGTGAGATATACATCTTCTGCACCCAGAAGATCTTTGCCAGATTGATTAGTTACCTCCAGGCACCACAGGAAGAGAGCGTCACATTTAACTCCTGACTACTTCTATCATAGGTGCCAAAAATATTGTGATTAAATGGTTTAGTGGGTAATGCTCAAACCTGTAATAAATAATTCTGATCACTGATGCCAAAAAGGAAATTGTTTGAGGATCTTGGTTATTTTTACTAGTACTTTTTAAATTTAACTAGTATTAAATTCAGTTGATGTATAGTTTACGGAAGTATGTAAGCATAAGAAAGAGCTGGAGCCACCACTTCCAGCATCTAGTCAATGTCAAAACAGCTGTTGGCGGTGTATTAGATGGTTCAACTCATGGAGCCTGTTGCTGCCTCAGTAAAGCTGTGGAGGAATATGTGAGGTTGACAAAAGATAGCAAACACAGAAGATGATAAGACAAAGTGTGCAGATAACATAGTTGCTAAATGTTAGAAAGTGAGTTGCAGTCCTCCAAGTGAAAGATTACACCACCTATTCTGTTTATTTATTTATTTTATCTCGGCACAAAGATCATTTCACAACTCTAAACAAATTTAAAATCCTTAATAAATATTAAAGTCCTAATGATAGTCTACAGTAGTAAATGCCTGAATGGCAATTGGTTTCCTGTGGTAGTTAAAATCTTCTCTGAAATTCTACTTGCCACTTGCTGATAGAAACAGGCCATAGAAACAGGCTTTCCAAGTCATAACATGGAGTTTAGGCACACCAAGGTTTTCACTGCTCACTGAGTCCAAAAGAGGTACTGAGAGAGCTACACAGCACTAAGTGATGCAGTTGAACTTTCAAAACGGTACATTTTGATGGTACGTTGATGGCCTCAAGGGAAGAATTCTACAGTTTGCCTTCTACAGATGAGGATTTGTGATAAAAAGATAAAAGAACAGGAATCAAATACAGAGACACCCAAGACAGTCGTGCTGGCAGTGCTATTAGTGCTAGCATCAGCATTAGACAGCACAACTCATGGGGTTAAACTCTGGACTTTTCTGCACAGGAATGTTTTAATCTTTCCACATTGTACACCACCTCTAACATTGCCAAACCGAGTACAAAGGAACACTTGTATGCCAGTGACTGTGCACTGATAGCAACTTCTCAGAAAGACTTTCAGCTCTAAGTAGGTCGATTTTCTGCTTCTACAACCATTTCTGGATTAATATAATCTTGAAGAAAATTAAGAGTATGTGTCAACTAAACCCTGCAAAAGGACAGATTGAATTTATGACAATTTCAGGGTTCATTTTCCTTGTTTATGTGATTTTGCCAATACTGATAAAAAAGTAATTCTTTACATTTCAAATGGTTTTACCAGGATTATAAAGGGAGACTAGGGCCTGGATGGGTTCATGCTCTCCACCAGCTTTAGATATACATATAGTTCTTGTGCTCGCTGTCTTGCTGTGAGAGCTAAGGATTGGATGCTGTAGAGAATGCCTAAATTGTGTGGCCCAGCCAGAGGCACCACTACATTCTTATTTGAGTGAAGCAACACAGTGAAATGAAGAATGAAGGTCCTTTCTAATGCTCTGACTGCTTGTTGCAGACACTGGCATCAATGAAGGTCTATTCTGAATGTGTCAAATGTGCATGTTATGGACAGTGCTTGAACACTCAGGCTGTTTTAGATCATCTCCTGGAAGATGGAAACAAAAGATGTGGCTACCCTGAGCGATACTTCAAGGTCACACTTGACAGAATACAGTTTACTTGCCGATTTAACAGCTAAAATAGATGTTTCTTGGAAAGAAACTCTATATTCTTGGGAAATATTTCTGAATCTCTAAGGTGGAGGATGCAGGTGTAACCTTAGAGCAGATCACACAGTGAGCAGCACCATCTGCTGTATCATAAACTGAGTGAAAGTTATAGTACTGCATATCATCTGTCTACTCAGTAAGCGTAACTCACTCTCACTTCAACACTATCTTCCGTAGCTACCAAGAGCTCAGGACAATGAAAATTATGGAATAAATTCTGGGCTCATCACATGTACTAGGAATCCTACTTCTGCATGTTGATAGGACATTGAGGAATGTGAATATTTTATGTTTTTGACAAACTATTATGTGTTTCAGCTGAAGTTGAGATTGAAGCACGGAGGAGCTAGTTCATTGATATCATGGAGACTGCTCATTCAGGAAAAGATTGACAGTACAAGTAGATAATTTTGTGGGTGATCTTGGTAACCAAATATCATAATGATTTTGTCCTGGAAATGCAAAATAGTATAACGGTGTTCTTTTCTTCAAATCTTTCAAATTTGCATTAAGTTTATTAAACCAATAACGGGAACAGAACTTTCCTAACCATCTCTTAAGATTGTTCTTCCTTGACTGCAGGCCTTTTTAGGAATATGTTTTTTTTTTTTTTAAAAGTTTTTTTCATTGATCTTGTTGTTGCTTGTGAGAAAAACACAAATGAACTATGTCAAGCGTGTACAACAATAAGCAATTCCTAATCAGTGGCAAGCATATGTTCCAATATAACAACTCTGTGGCTTGTTGAGATGCATAAGCCTAGTCACAAAGTAGTCCTTCCATGAAAATCTGAGTCTGGAGGCTGGATAGGTTAGGTTGCTACGTGGCACAAGGAATTAGCTGTTCTCTGTCTGTCTGCCACAACACAAAAAATACAACAAGGCAGGTTCTGGATTACATCTTCAACCATGGAGTCAGTGCTTTGCTGGTTCTAGAACAATTGCACATAGTCATCTCAGCTTGCATTTGAACCTCCATCTGAGGAACTCAAAGCAGAAACAGACTGTGAAGAATAAGGCCATAGGGGCATAAATCCCTCCATGGCATAGAATGATTGTCTATGAAACAAATCCTACACCTATTTCTGTTTGCCTTAAAAGAAACCAGCAACATATGTATAATCCGTCTGATAACTTATATAGCACTTCCTCTTCTTCTATGACTTTTCATAGGTGGAGACAAGGAGGTAAAGTACTGTAAAATGTACTATCAGAACATACATAATTTCCGGTTTATGCACTGTAGCACAGTAAGAACGAATGAGCAGACAGTGAATGGTCTGACCAGGGCTGGTCAGAGCTAATCTACAAAAGCAGACAGTTACCTCCTCCTAGCCTTCCAAATATATGGCTTACAGATAAGACTCGTATTATAAGTTATGACTTAGCAATTTTCTAGATAGGGCAAGAACAACCACAATAATAGCATATTTAAAATAAATAGAGGAAAGAATAAGAGGAAACTGAACCTTGGTATACACAGGTAAGAAAAGATATACTTGCATCCTTGTTTTTCTCTCTGTGTAGTAGAAGTTTCTACTCCAGATTCAAACATGATCTAATTATAATGTAAGTTATTGTCTAATTGTTTTTTTTCAGTACTTTTTTGGTGGTTTTGCTTTCTTGTTTACATTGACTTTATTAAAGCAGACAGAAAATAAGGTCTTAACTTATCTTTCCAATTGATAACAGCATTTCTTTTGAGAACTGCTGAAAGATGTCTGTCACATTACTGTGTGTGACTGCATCCAAGCAGGGCACTTCATTCTGATAAAGATAATAAAAGCAAAAAAACCTAAGAAAAGTGTTTAAAACTTGATTCCAAAAAGCAAGTTATACTTTGACCTGTATTTTTTTTCCTTTCTCTCTCATCTGCCACAGCAAAGACTCATACTATCTACTGAGGTTAATCAATAATGCAGATCAGACCTGCAAATGATGACACCAAGTCAAGGGATAACTGCAATTTGGCTTGTTCATGGAATAAATCTCTGGCATGATAAAAGTGTGAGCTGGTTGGAATGTAATGCTTTGACAAACCAGCTCTTCAAGGAGAAGCCTTTGATTTTCCTCTTCTGTACTTCCAGGAGATTATGCTGTCCAAAATTACCACCATAAAGAAATTTGCTTACAGCAAATAAGGCTACTAGACTGGACAAACCTATTCTTGGAGCCTTGAAGTTGTCCAGAAACTCAGATCAAATTATAAAAATGGAAAGTGAAAAGCAAACCTGCCAGATTGTGTCAAGAATGTACTGCTGGGAGGTTAATCCCTAGCTAGTGAGCTTAGTGAAAATACTATAATATGTATAATTTTTCAGCTTTATTGAATATAGTTGTTCTTAACTTTATGTGTTGAGCTGTAGTTTTGTTTTCAATTAAGTGGTAATTTGCTTTAGGTGCTCTTCCTGGGTGGTCTTGGAAGACCAGTCGTTTTATTAATTAGGAATACTCTGAAAGACCAGGCTTGAAAAGAATTTTAAAACAGCAATTTAAAAAGACAGTCTATGATGTCAGAAGTTTTAGAATTTTATTTTTATAGAGAAGATTATATCCCTTTGCAGGCAAGTTAATTGAAGTGGTCCATGAACTTAAGGATGCATTGTCACTGCTATATTGCTGGCATATAGGAGTTTGTTCCTGCCTCTTGCTTTGTCCATTCCTTAAGATGAAAAAGACCCAGATAGCACTGTAGCACTGTAGCACTGTACTGAAAATGAGCTAATTAATTCAACCGGAATTTAGATTTATTAGTGGGACCTCAGTGCAAGCTTCATACATTTTTTGGCTCAGAACACAGGCAGAAGGACTCTTGATTTACCGATAACTTAGAATGTAAATGTATTCCACTCATGTGAGAGCAGGATTCATAAAGGGCTAGTAATATGAGATGTCTGTTGAACTACGATTTGAGACCAATAGAAAGTGTCCCTGTTATCCCCTTCTGGAAGCACAGCATGTCTCCTGGCTGAGAGTTGGTTATGAGCTTGTACACGCAGTGTTTGCAAAACGTAGCTGCTGCTGTGCAGAGCTGACTCTGCCATACTTGGGTTTCACTGTTAAAAGAGTCCAGTTGATTCACTTCAAATACGGGCTGAAGTGCAATGACATGTATCTCATATGAACAACTTGGAGAGTAGGACTCATGGCAAACTAGGAAGCAAACTGAGTCACTGGTAAGGACACGAAAAATTCATTTCTCCATGATTTGGAACCGTTAATGTTAGCTGTTGTCACCTAAAAAGCCAACAAGGTTCCGCTGTGGATCATGCCATTAGGCAAAGGTAATGCTGATGACTTAAATCCTTAACTGCAGTTTTCATTATTGTCAATGTTTTGGAGGACTGCTTTTCTTCCATTTTCTATTGAAAAGTACATACAAATTGCAATGTTCATAATTCCTTCTGTATGAAGCAAAATATCTAGGAGATCAAAATAACCTGCACCCCTTTTCTATAGTAGAATTGAAGAAAAAGGAAGGATATCTTCTGTTCAAACATCTTCTAGTACTCTGTTTTAATTCCCTGCATGGCTTTGGAGAAGCCAGTTGGTTGTTCTTTGCATCATTTTCCTTTCTGGAAAGTGAAGATAAGGAAGTTTTCTCTTTTTTTTATTACTCTCTGAGGTACTAAAATTTTAAAATATTAACTTAGCATAGCATTACTAAAAGTAAATCTACCAGTCTATGTTTAGATACACAGCCACTTATCTTTTTGTTTTACAGAAAAAACACGTTCTTCAAAGTTTTTATAATAACTGATTTCAACTGCTGTAGTTATTTTTTAACTGCAAAATTATGCATAAAACAAAACTTGCTTTTACTACACATTCTTGCAGTGTCTAGATATTTTATTTTGTTTTGTCATTCTTTTAAAGATTATAGCAGTTATAGTCACAGATAAAAGAGACTGTAGGTGTATATAAGGGTGGTCCTGAGTAGGAAGCCAATGCAGTATGTCATTGGCGTTCCCAGAAGAATTTGAAAGCATGTACAATTTTTTTTTCTGATTGTATATGTATGTACTATTGCCTTTGTTATTTCAACCGCATACTTCATAACTTTCACAAATAATCCGCCTCATTCAGGAATCTTTTTCTAATTTTAATATCTATCTTAGCAATATTTCATATATTTATTTTACCTTCCTCTGAAAAACTGGAAACTGTCTGCAGTGAGAGATATCCTTGCTCCTTTTAGATGGTAGCGTTGGAGCCTGGATTTTTTCCCCTTTTTTTCCTGAATTATAGTCCACGTCTTCAGATCATCCAGAATTTTCACTTAAATCCCCCATTGTCATTGTTGGAAAAATCTTTGGTCTTGCCTTTCCTCTTTATCTGGCATATAACAATGTATTCTTTTAGTTTGCAGATGTGGCCTGTAGTCAGCAGTATGTGGGGCAGCAGCAGCATGCAGACCAGAGGCTCTGAAGACCTTTACAGCTTAAATGCTTCACGCCTGTGATGACAGAAGATGGGACTCAGTTGCTGAGTTATTTCTTCCACTCTTGTGTTTTTATACAATATGATGTTGTCAACATTAGGACTGAGAAATCATTTCTAACACTCTCAGCATCTTTGTGTACCGCTTACTTTTTCTGTCCCTATAATAAGGATTATAATAATAAAAATATGAAATGCAAACGAAAAGCCAGTAACAAATACAGAATAAAAAAAATCAGATCAATAACTCTTCAACAGGCTGTGGTTTGAAAATGACAGCACCCTGGCTTGGCCATCATGCTTCCTCTGTGGCTGGAAAGATGACAGTGAACAATATTTTTTAGTTCTGTTCTTGATATTCACCAGACTAGAGGGGACATATTTCTATTAATGTTTCAGTATCGACAGTGCAGCTCAGATACATAACTTTTATTTAAAGTCATAAGTGATAATGGAAAATATAACATGACTAATCAACCACTGATTTAGGATCACCACTTATTAAAACACTCTTTTCCATTGTCTTTCTCATTGCCATTCTCCAACGTGCTTCATTTTAAGCTGTTAAAAGTAACTTGGCATCTAGTTCTATGTAAAGATGAGATTGTAAAAAACCTAATAGTGTCAGGGTGCCACAAGGGACAGCTGCCCTGCAGGAAGGAGCTAGGAGCCAAGAGCAGCCATAGGTCCAGCAGGACCATGGCCTCCCCAGGCAAGCCTTGTCATGCAGCACCCAGCAAAGGAGCAGGGCTCGGATGGGTCACACCTGGGCCAGTCCAGAACCCTGCAAATCCCTGGCAAAGCTTCAGTGGTGGGGAGGACCAAGGTCTGGCCAGGATCCAGCCCACAGGTTGGGGTGAGGACGAGGGCTGACAATGTGGGTGGCCAGGGCCTGGAGCCGCAGACAGGTAGCCCTTCAGCATAAGGGTGTGCCCAAAGCCCTGGAACTGACTTATTATGACATATTTTACCATAGCGCTACCTGAAAGTCCTGATTGCAGTACTGAAAGTCCTGATTGCAGGAGTTGAACCTCCTGGCCTCAAGTGTCATATGGACTGGAAAAAAAACATGGGAGCAGAAAGACTCACAGACACACTGAAGAGCACAGCAGCTTCATCAGCATGACCCAGCAATGCAATGTCAAAATGCAAACGCAAAATGAAGAATAGAGCTTGGACGTCCTAAGCACCTGCATGTCTTCTTACAGAAAAGGAAGGTGCTTTCTAGATCAAGCTTGTTGAATATTCAAGTGATAGGTCACTCTTTTTCAACTTTCTGAGCTGCAATGTTTAACTTCAAGACTGGCTGATTTGTCATTTTTGCAATCTCTTTTTCGAGAATTACTATATTTCTTTGGATGTTTTAAACACTAAGGAAGATTTCAGATTTGTTTTGAAGATTTATGAATTTCTGAATATTCTCTATTAATTATCAAAATACTTTTTTGTGTAGCAAAAAAATTACTCGAGGCATTTTGCATTTGAAAGAGCTGGCTGAAATTATTTCAGTAGAATAGATAGCACCATGTACATAAATATTTCACCCAAAATGGTCTTAAAGAAAACAAATCTGATATTTGGATAAGAAGTTCTTGGTTTTTTTTTTTAAAAAAAAACACAATTATATCATCATATTTTATTTGTTGTTTTTTTTACACAATGACAAATATTCAATGGTATTAATATCTACACTGTAGTGAGAATAGTTTAAAGGTTAAAGATACACAGAAAGAATAAAGTCAGTACTACTATAAAAATAACAAGTGATTATAACAATGATAATGATGTGTCATTTTGATCTTATTTTGATGTTTATAATGTAGAAGAAAGGAAGAAAGTAAAGTTTAAAAATAAAAATAATTATGGCAGAGCTCTATGGGACATATTTAAATGCACATTGTACTCCTCATGCTCCATACCTACATGTATTGTTCTAGGCAAGAGAAGAAAATTCTTCCATTTACATATTATCCTTCCAAAAATCTGCTTCCCAGGGCTTTCAAATGGAACAGCAAATGGATGCCTTCCAACTCAAGATATTCTAGGATTCTGTGAATCTATGATTTAAAATGACCCACCCATTTTTGTCTAATAAAAAAACGGCAGAAGAAAGGAGTCTGTAATTTTTTCAGTCTCAGATGATAATTGAAGTTTAAAACACAAAACTGACTGCCACCTGAAATCTCACCTTCAGAAAGTACCCTGACAATTGAGTTGCTGAAAAAACAATAAAACAAATAATAACAAAAGAATTTTAAACCATGTCCTAGTGAATTGTGGGAAGAGTAGCAACAGAATATATGAAGTATAATGAGTAGAGTGTATACCTATGGGACTGAGGTTGCACAAAAAGCTGAAACATAATTTATGCAATATCCATTTGTCCATTTTCCTCATTTTTCGTAAGAAATTACGTAGTAACCAAAATATTTTTCATAAATGGGTAAAAATAAGCAAGCAGTATGGAAATGGATAATACCTTTGTAAGACCAAAATTTTTATTGGTGCAGCAATATGCCAGTAACATTGATAGTGACGAAAATGTGGGATGATGAGTACCTCTAAAATTAGAGACCTTTTTGATGTTAACTGTGATACCAGAGTCTAGCGAAGAATTCTCCACTTTATATCTTTTCGCATTTCTACCTGCCTAGGAAGGGCATCAGGAACTATGACATGTACTGATTTAATGAGAGGACTAAGAAGCTTAAAATGACTCTATTAGCACTGTCTTCTGCTTTTAACACTCCTCAGGTCATATTTTAGCACTCCGCGGTACAAGCCTGTCCCCTGTTCAGACTGATGTAGGGCTTGCGTTGCAGCGTATTTAACAAATTCAGTAGCTTTAATTTGGCTTGTTAAATAACAGGGAAACTTGAGACGATGGCTAGCTGAGAAAATATATTCCCAAGTGTCATAACCAGGCTTGTGCAGGCTAAGGCTCATGTTTCCCTGATTGAGGAATTAAGGTATAGCAGTGTGTAGGCTTCCAGCTAGAAACAACCTATGAAGCTCTATATCCACTCCCATCTTCATCTGCCATGTAATTGCTGAGGGACTGACCTGTTTAAATATCAGATCTAGTTTAGCTCTATACATGTGGTAAGGTTCAGCTCCCAATTAAGCGAGATTTGGGTATATAAAACATACGAGTCTACTACATGTGAACCAGCTGTTGAAGCTTCCACTGCAGGCTCTGCAAAGTAAGGCTGTGGTTCAGTTGCCCCTGTGTGGGTGTCACCTGCTGTATCGGTTGCCTTCATACCTGGGACCACTGAATGGGGATGACTAATACATTGAATATGTGCTGATTATGTGCTGAACATGATTATTACCTCTAACTGTGCAATGAACTTCGGGTGACTATGCTTAGTTGTGTCTGATAGGTGCTTCACAGTAGCTTGATCTCACTGTCTGTATCATAAATCATGTAAATTTTGGATCATACTGCACAACAGAAAAGACTTAAATGAGGCCTTACTGCGCAGTTAGGCAAAATCAGGATTTGACTACCTTGCTTTAAGTAAAAATTCTGTATCAGATGACGGAATAACTTCCAGCTATTTCTATAATATAGGAGCTTTCTCTATTTCATGTTCTCTTTGTAACTAACAAAGAGAAAGTTACGTGTTTTGTTATAAAACTCAGCTAACAGGACTCAAAGAGCTTCAGAAGCCAAGTCAAAGGTATTTCTTACATCAAAAATTAAAAATTAGGAACTCTCTACAACTTTGGGCAATGTCTGTGACTCTGTAGTTACAGAATATGCCCTGCATCAGACTGAAGTCAAACCCTCAAGAGAGGGAACAGGTTTCTTAACTTCCTCACAGACAGGACAGGTGGAGGTGCCTTACCTGTCTTGCACAGTGTGTTACATGCTAAAGCGTGAATGTTCCCTGGACCCGTTATGAGCTATTCGGAAGTGTGTTGTGACTCGGTGCAATGAGGAAAGGATTACACGTCTGTGTGATATGCAGCCCACCTAAGGTCTGATCTTACTTTCTTGAAGTCAGGGAGGCTTTCAGTCATTAGTTTAAATGAGAGGAGGAGTACTATAATGAACTGGGCATTGGCCTCACGGTTAGCCTCGGTAAAATACTGCAGTGTAGGCAAAGATACCAAATGAGCATTCCTTTTAAACAAGCAGTCTAACCTCCCACAAAATATTCCATTTATGTGAGTTTAGGAGATGAGCTTTTCATAAACAATGCTTCCATTATAAAAGGAAAGAAGTAAAAAATACCTTCATCATCAAAGGTTCATCAATTGGGGGTTTAACAGTACATAGCATGAAAAAGTACTGCTGCCTTTTAAATATCGGAATCCATTATATTTACAATATAATTACATCACAACAACTGGATATTAAAATAGGATGAAGTTTGCTCTGAACAAAGCAGTAGACCTCCTTCTTCTATTCCCCCCCAAAAGCATGGATTTTTCTCAATTTATTAAGCTGTCAGGGAGCTGCTAAACCGTTCTTTCAGGGCCTACGTCAATACTCAGTGCTCAATAAATACATCTCTCATTTTGTCTTTAAATTATTGACACACGGAATAAGAAAAAAATTAGGTTGTTATGATTTTTCAGGGTAAGGACCTGACCCTTTTTGTATAGTTGTTTATGTAACATCTGACACTGAGAATTTGGATCTTGACTGGGATTTTTAAACACTGTAAAAAAATTATATAAAGCATGTTTCTTATAAACCTTTGTACACAAAGGATTTACAACATTTCACATTTAACTGTGAAACAAAACTTCTGCAAAAATTGTTTACCTTTTTATATTAGCTATGGAAATTTATCAAGAAAATGTGATTTTTCATTGCTGTCAGAATATTACACTGTCCCAGATTCATCCACACCACAAAGCAAAGGAGTCTTCTGGGGTTGGCTCTGTTTTCTGGGCAGATGTAGAATACTGTCTTTTTTTTTTCTTTTTTTTTCTAAGAGAAAAATGAGAAGTGGAATATGAGCCAAAACAAAACAAAACAAAAAAGTAAAGTTTGCAAATAAAAATTTATTGCTGCAGTATTATGCTCAGCTTTGTTGCAAACCTTATGATCTTTATAGTTTTTGATTTGTTCACAGACATTCTCTAGCATTGGCACCCTGACATCTGTGTTTAATATAAACACTGTTTCCAGACATCTTCTGGAGAAAACACTAAAAATAAATAAAGACAGAAGATGCACGTTTTAAAAAGCCACTCTTAAATATGTGTGAGTGGGATTTCACAATGGTCACTTCAAAAAAGGAAGAAATGTGTTTGTTTGAATTCCATGGAGTATTTTCCTTTCCTTCCTCTTAAGATACAGCCTATTACATGGGTTTCAACTGAATCAAATTTTATGGTGGTATGGAATTGAGAAATGCTGGCATCAAAACTTTAATAAACAAAGTGTTGAATCTATGAGAATAAAACTGTCGATCACAGTTTGATGAGTTACAAGTGGTGTTCCGCCAGACTTGGTATTGGGGCTGGTTCTCTTTAATATCTTTTTCAATGACCTGGATGAAGGCATCAAGTACACCCTCAGTAAGTTTGCAGATGACATCAAGTTAGGCAGAAGTGTTGATCTGCTGGAGGGTAGGAAGGCTCTATAGAGAATCTGGACAGGCTGGATCGATGTGCCGAGGCCAATGGCATGAGGCTCAACAAGGCCAAGTGCCGGGTCCTTCTCTTGGGTCACAACAACCCCATGCAGCGCTACAGGCTTGGGGAAGAGTGGCTGGAAAGCTGCCCTGCAGAGAAGGACCTGGGGGTGTTGGTGGATAGCTGGCTGAATATGAGCTGGCAGTGTGCCCAGGTGGCCAAGAAGGCCAACGGCATCCTGGCCTGTATCAGGAATAGTGTGGTGAGCAGGACCAGGGAGGTGATCATCACCCTGTAATTGGCACTGGTGAGGCTGCACTATGAATACTGTGTTCAGTTTTGGGCCCCTCACTACAAGAAAGACATTGAGGTGCTGGAGCGTGTCCAAAGAAGGGCAATGAAGCTGGTGAGGGGTCTGGGGCACAAGTCTTATGAGGAACGACTGAGGGTACTGGGGCTGTTTAGCCTGGAGAAGAGGAGGCTGAGG
>VZSZ01000688.1:145843-222307 GCA_013398815.1 Ibidorhyncha struthersii
CTGAGGGGAGACCTTATTGCTCTCTACGGCTACTTGAAAGGATTTTGTAGAGAGGTGGGTGTTGACCTCTTCTCCCAAGTAACAAGAAATAGGACAAGAGGAAACAGCCTCAAGTGGTGCCAGGGTAGGTTTAGGATGGATATTAGGAAAAAGTTCTTCACAGAAAGGGTTGTTAAGCATTGGAACAGGCTGCCCAGGGAAGTGGTGGAATCGCCATCCCTGGAGGTATTTAAAAGACTTGTAGATGTGGTGCTTAGAGACATGGTTTAGTGGTGGATTTGGCAGAGTGAAGTTGATGATTGGATTTGATGATCTTAAAGGTCCCTTCCAACCTAGAGAATTCTATGATTCTATGATTTTGGAAAAAAAAGATGTCAGAGTAACAGATAAGTAGTTAAAACCTAATTTTTCTTGTAAAACAGGATTTTATTTAGTGCTTCTTTTTTCTTATTTACTTCAACTTTATTTGCTTCCTAGGCTGCATGATAATCCTGAAGTGCATAGTCTGCTGAAAATCTAGGGTGTAGTACATGGTTGATTAGAACTGAAGTCTGAACTGCTGTATGCCATTTGTCAGTGGTTTCTTTTCTGCTTTGCAGTCTGATAATATCAGCCTGGTAAAGTCTTGCCATTATTGTTCTGTGCTCACTGTTCCCTGTAAAAAGAAAGTTTTTCCAGGAGTCAGAAAACCTGTCTCAGATCTGGAACTCTTATTCTGAGAGTAACTTTGATGATGTTTGGGTAAGTTTCATAACCTTTTTGGAATTTAGTTTCCTATTTCTGAACAAAATTTTGGATAAGAGTTTCATTCTTCATTGGCAGATGGAAGAGGCGATGGGGGAAAAACAAGTGTTTTGCTACTTTAAAAGATCAATACCATGTGAGAAAAAGTGTTGACAAGATAAAAGCATGATAGTTATTTGTTCTTAATAAATAATATTACATACAGAAGATCTTGCAGTATACATTATAAAAAAAAATTATGGGAATAGTACCCTCTCTTCTCTCAGGAAGAATTTCAGATTTTTATGCTGAAATCCCAAGGGGACAAATAATGCAATGCACAAAATGAAGTAGAAAATACTATTTTATCACTCACCTGAAGAGACTTCATGGTACGTTAAGTGGGAAAAGAGAAAAGACAATGATAACCAACTAGCTGTAAAACTAACAATAAGAAAACAAGACAGAAAAAGTATCTCCTTTCTTCATTTTTCACTATAGCCTCTTGAGTCTCTCATAAGGAAGCTGCTACTCCACACCTGGTTTCCTGTCCTTGTGGCTGAGACAGTCAACAACTGACTGCTTTTAAATCCAACTTTTCTGCTACTTTCTAGTCTTCTAGTTCAAAAGGCAGCTGTCTTCCCTTCCAAACAAAAGTCAATTTCACATGTCACCACACACTGTCAAAGCGTAACTAAAAATCCATAGATTTGAAAACAGTTTAACTCTTAACATTTATAAAGCAGACACTACTGTAGGCAAAAATGGAGCAAATTTTTTTAGTCAGACCTCCCCCTGAATCATTAACCTTTAGAGGCTCTGAATGCCATAATTTTGGAAATCATAAGTGATTTAAGTTGTTCTTAAATAGTAATATTGGGAAGCTCTACCCACACATGAGGTAAGTGGACCTTCCCTGTATGAATAATAAGAGCTTAGAACATCAGATTTATCATTCTAAGACAAACAAACAATGTAATCACATCTTAGAAATGAGCATTTGTATAAATGGAAGGCAACTGGGTAATACCTGATGGGTATGATTATGAGAAGATATGGGCAAATGGGCTGAGTATTAATTAGGCTGAACAGCAGCATATAAATATAGCGGTATCTGGTGCCAACAGCAGAAGAATGAAAGTCATCGAGAAAGGTACATCAAATCATTCTCTATATTGCTGACACATAACACTCTAATTCACTTAGTCAGCCTAAAATTAGATGGAACCTGCATTACTTTGAATGGCTTAAACCTGTTTAAGGGGTTATTTTGAAAGTTAGTTCCTACTGTCTTTCATGTGCTGGTGTTGTAGGTCTGCTGTCTCATGGCTATGAACTTCAGTATTTCAAGCTCTATGTGGCTGTACCCCTGTGGAGGATGCTTGCCTAAATAGTACATCACTTTAATTTTAGTCTAAAACAATTGTCCTAGCATGTCAGTGTAATGAAACAGGGTTTGAAAATTATCCAAGCTTTTGGGAAATTGAGGTCAGCTAAAAGGTGTAAGAGGCTGGCTGTTTCCTTTTTCTACTATGGAAAGATCCTTAACATTTTTGGAAGTGTCTATGTGGTCTTCACATCATCCCTGCCACCATGAAGGAATAATTCCAAATATCAGTTACCAAAATTGCCTCTAAGCAATTTAAAGGGAGAGGAAAGAGGGCATCTCAACTAGCAGCAGTACTGCTGGCAGCTGGTGCTTTCACTGCTGTAGCCCCATCCCCTCTCACCAATCCGCGTGTTGGCTTGACTAGCAGTGTGTTTCAGGCAGCTTTTTATCCCCACTTCCACTACTGTTCCAGTTAAGAGGCACTCATGTAGCACCCCAGGACTCAGAACTATCATCAAAATTAATCAACAGCAACTAAATATTACAGTTTTACAGATAATTTGAAAAAAAAAAACACAACCCAACAACAATAACTACAGAGTTATAACTAGTTCATCATGCACTGAACGTAAGCCATAGATATTTGTCATGTTATGACATACAGGTCAGATATCCATACTTTCTCTTTCTTAACACTGACAGTAGTTTGCTCTTGCTACTTCTCTAGTAACAGTCGCCCAATCATGCCTTGAGATGGGTAAAAAAAGGAAAGGACTGTGTCTTTACATTTAGCCATCAGAAATGTTTGTATCCCTCAAATACATTTTGTAATACGTAGTTCTTATTTTTGTCTCTTCTTTAACTGCAACATAGTTTTTAGGGTTTCTTTTCAGTGCTTTTAGGAAATTAGTGTGATTTAAATTTGAAAAACAGCTATAAAATCAGCATTTATTATGTATGCGAGCTACTTCATACTCTCTGATAAAGTCTGGGCAAAGAACAAGCGATACATTATGTACAAAAAGTGCTAAGAAATGCTGGGAGTGGTTTACACAAATAAAAAGGAGAAATTAGTTTCAATCTTTTCCTGAGCATTTCTGGTTTATTGCCTTGTATGATAAAGTGTCATGTTCCACAGCTTCATTTTCTTGTCTGCATAGTAATTTATTGATTGGCAAGTGTAAGACAGGAGTAAATTATATGTCCTCTAAGGAGTTAGTTCTCTAACTAAACTACTGTAAGCAAAGGATTTGAGAGAAAGATTATATTTTTAATTGGAGAACATTTGGAATCCAAAGATTAAAGCAATGAGTGGTGAAGGAGCTTGGTCTTTCCTTTTCTTTAGGCAGCCTGGCTGAAAATATGAGGAGTTTTCTATTCCTGCACTTCTTACTGCATAGTGTACACTGGCCTCCTAAACATTCCTGGTAAGAGTAGTGCTTAAGCAGAAAAACCTGTTCCAACTCATGCAAGCAAATAACAGCTAACATTGATTTGGGGTGTTTGGTTTGGTTTGTTTTTTTCCTGGAAAAGAAGGAGGAGCAGGAGCAGGAGAAGGAGAAGGAAAAAAAGAAATTTTCTATGGGGACAGATTTTGATCTATTGTTGGTTTCACAGCTTCAGATTTTCACTGCAGAATGTGTTGTTTTGATCTGTGTATTGTATACGCATGGTGAAATCAGCAGAAAACAAGGTAAAGCTGAACCCAGATTTACCAGCAGGAATCTGCTCAATCTCAAAGATTTGATCACTTGTCTCACCAGTGACTTGGTGTACAGAATAAGTCCCTTCCAGTCTTTACATCTGGTTTCATTTCAGTGGAAACCAGGAAAGGGAGAGCATAAAAGAGCATAAAAGAATTTGGTACAGACTTAGGTTTTGCCACATTGAAGTTCAGAGGCAACCAGGGCACTCTATGAAGGTGGGAACTGACAGGTGTTTTCACATTCCCAATCTGCATGTAACCTGAAAGTCTCATTCCTGTTCCCATTGAAGTCAACAGCAAAACTCAGTGTGACTTCATCTTTGCCAATTGACACTGGACCATCCTCTATTGGAACCTCCAAAACCATGGAAATAAATGAGAATCTTTGAGATTTTTTGTTTTTTAGAAGTTACTGAGAAAATTATACATAAGTTAATATTATTTTTTCCTATGACAACTAAGCTGCCTTTCTTCCTTCACAACTTTATCTCATCCTCCAAAAGAAACAAATAAAAAAATATTAAAACAACACCCAAGCAGTCCACATTCTTACAGCAATTTTCCAGGTGCAAAACTTGTCTTTCAAGTACACTTAAGCATCTTTTCTCTTTTAACCTTGTGGATCTTGCACTTCTCTTTTGCATTAACATGTTCTTAGGAAGAGAAAGAGGGAGTTTTATGAATATAAAAGAAATACTAAAAAATAGATTTGTAACAATGTTTCATTCATTTCAGGATTCCCTTTTTAAAAAAAAAAAGAAAAAAGAAAATCTCATTCCTGCAAAAGTTTTATATTCAGGGGGGTTCCAGCTGCAGTTTTTAATCTTGTTTTTGAATCTGCGAATCTTAAACTTTTTAAAGTAATCAGGCTGCAATTATTCCAAGCACATGAGAGGATTTCTTTCAAGTCTTTGATCTGCCATTGACTTCTGGTGTGATTATCACTGAACCATTTACCCTTCCTTGCTCCTCTTCCTTCTGTGTAAAAAAGAGTTAATAGTAATTCAGTATTTTGTACAGGTGTTTTGCTACTCCCCCATTAAAGACCAAAGGCTGTTTAAATATTGGAGTCATGGATTATAAAAGAGTTTAGAAGCAATTTGGTTACTGGGACTCTCAGTTTATTTCTGGCACTGTAGTTTTCACATGTTCACCTCAGTACTTCAACGTCATCTTAGATTTTTAGTTGAGTACAAGGTTGTTCTAAGCCCAAAGCAAAAAAATACAAACAGACAAAAATCACAGTAGGCAGGACATGCAATGTAATATCAAGAAAAACCCTCTTGAGACTGAAAGTCTAAATCACATTCAGTTATTCCAGAGCTGAAGCACTCCCTTGGAGAAGAGCATAAGGTTAGTGCTAGGTCTATAAGTCCACATAGCAGGATTCTGAGAATGATATATAAACTCAAAGGGTATTATGCAGGTACACATTTCTATCCAGCCTTCCTTCAGTTTAAAAACAGAACAGCATACAGATTGTCCTGAAAAGAATCAAAAGTACAACCTGAAGAATCAACAGGCTTTATATTATTCCCTTTCCTGTCTTGTTAGAGGAATGATGGGTTTTTACATCATGACCTGAATGCCAGCCAGTGAGCCAGAGAACAGCTTCTGAAAGGCAGACGCCATAAGACAGCTGGCTGCTAATCTCACGGAACACCCCTCGCCACTGTGTTAGCAAAAAGAGGTGGTCTTTCAAGTGCATAGGACCAGGCATATACAGTTTTGGCTCCTGATTTTTTCTGAGGAGGCAGGGAGGAATCAGTATCTCAGCCAACCTCCTTTCAAAAATGCAGCACGTGGCTGGTCCCATTCACGGGCGAGACCCAGTTACAGTGCTAAAAAAGGACTCACGAAGTGATGCAGCCTCTCCTGTAGAGTGTGACACTGAGCCCACAAGGCACTGCAGGCAGCTGAGGTTTTCAACCAGCTGCTTTTTCCCCTCCCCGCCTCAGAAACTCCTGCCCTCATTCCCCATGGAGCACAGAGCCTGTATAACAGGCTGCTGCATTCTCACTCGTCAGCAGGATCTGAAATTGTTTAGTATGGGGCTTACTGCAGAGTGGTCTCTAGTAATTTGGATTTGAAGTGGTAAATATAAGTGACAATAGTAAGCCCAGACAATAATGTTGCAGTAAATAGACATAACTGAATTGAAATGATCCTTGCACAACTGCGTTGCTATATGCAGAAATTGAAGTTAATGAAACAACATTCTGAGACTTTGAACTCTACTAACAATTTACAGGCAAATGCTTGTGGTAAAAGGATTAAATATGGTCTTTATTACAGTTTCAGGTTGCTTCCCTTCATCTATTACAACCACCAGCCTCCACAGCAGAAAGTATTTGCTTTCCTTTACATTATCTCCAAGATATCAAAATGAAACCAACAGAGAATAGTCCCAACCATTTGCAATCAGGTCTTCAAAACAGGAAATAACATTATCGTACTGATTCCACTGAAGGCAGCAGTAGACCAGCATGGACATTATGGCCAAGAATAGGTGTTTTTTACAGATGTCATACGTAAGTAACAGCCAGCCTGGAAAGAGCTAAAGACATCTGGCGTAGTAGTGTTCTCTAAAATGTTTTTTGTAATCTTAAACAAATATAACAGATAGCTGATGAATTATAGAACCATCTATATGTTAACTTTCTTCATATTGGGTGGTATGCAGTCCCATAAACTGGAAGCTTCTAATCCTGGAGTGGTGACTGATGACTCTCATAATCCTTGAAGTCAACTCTCCCCACAGACTCTTACTAGCTAACAGAAATGGATGCCCAAAGCATATGATATAACCTAATATAGTCCAAATTCTCCCATCAAAGCTGGTTTAAACTGCGACAGAGAAGACTTAAAGCTTGTTTTCTGAAGATATCACAGTGTGTTCAAGGTACAGCTGAGCATCCAATTTACTCTCTTTCGAGAAACCTCTAGAACATAGCTTTCCATTTCATTGCTCTTGCTCTCTTTTTAATCGCCTCTTTCTCTTCTTTTTTAACCTCAGTTTACTGTCCTAATTTCTTTAACACTTCCCTTGGCTTCTATTAAGTTCTGCAAAAGGTTTATGTGCTTTCTTGCCAGGCAATTTCTTCCAAGCTCCCATGGCTCTACTTTTAATAACACCGATACATTTCTCAGCGTATTTCTTGCTCTACATTTCTTCTGGGTCTTTGATTTTTCACAGCAAATGGTGACTTTTATGAAGCCTTGTTATCACTGCCACAAATTCACTGCAGAAAGCAATCAGCCTTGCTTCAGAATGTGATCCTAGAGTGTTACAAGGTCTCCAGTGCCTTTGTGAATACTAGTGTATATAATTAAGTTCTTTGGTACAATCTTATGATACCTGCTGAAGGTGCAAAGGGCATTAAGCATCAAATCCTTTTCCTAGTGTCACATAATCTGATTTTGCTCTGCAGACTTAAAGTAAGATTTACCCTGAAGCTTTTGCCATTAGTTTCCTGTGTAGGATTGTCTTACACCTATTTCTTTCTTCATGTCTCAGTTTAACAGGTGAAAAAAGCATAGGTAAAATATGGGCTATGCTTAATTAAAATGTCATGTTAGTGCTCTCATGACATAATCTTCTAAAAATATGTCATGAAAATATGTTTTTTAAGAATGAAATAACCAATGAATTTGGAATAGAAGAATAAACCAAACAAGATGGGAAAGACTGATATGACGGATTGCATTGATCCAGCAGTGCAGTGTACCACAGATCTGATAGAAATATCAGATGGAAATATTCATACTCAGTTGCTCCTGTTAGTTACCATAACCACTGCCAAATTCTTTTTACAAAGGAAAAGAAACCAAACAAAATCAGCCCACAGATAGCCCACATGACAAGATGACTGAATTATTTGTTCATTTTGATCCAATGGCAGACAGTAGGCCATTTGGGCAGCAATACCATTTATTTTTTAAATAGCACCAGGACAGCATGCTGGAGCAAGTAACAGAAAGATGGTCCCTGTGCAAAAGAGTATCCATCCTAGCACAAAGAGTGTGAGGATTGTT
This sequence comes from Ibidorhyncha struthersii, assembly GCA_013398815.1. Classification (NCBI taxonomy): domain Eukaryota; kingdom Metazoa; phylum Chordata; class Aves; order Charadriiformes; family Charadriidae; genus Ibidorhyncha; species Ibidorhyncha struthersii. The sequence goes on from VZSZ01000688.1 coordinate 153,637, forward strand.
AAAGGAAATAAGGATTAAATACATCTTAGCAATCAGTAACTACAGCAACCTCTATACCCACCATGTACTCATCACTGAGTGTTTTGGACTCATCATAATGTAGCTGTATATTGAAAAGAGATTACAGGAAGATTAATAGTGTGGTCTTTTAATTTTCTTACAGGGAGTACTTTCTGTGCATAAAGACTGTGCTGGAAGAAATTCTAATGGTGTTTACGAGAAAATATGACAAATGAGCTATCTAGGTGAGCATAGTTGGCAAGGTGGCATTTGATAAGATTTAAATCTGTTATGCTAAGGAAGCATCTGCTGTGGAATGGCTCCCTCACAATGAGCTCTATTAATAACTTAGATTTGCCAGCGGCATGTGGTGTTACAAAAATATATATGAATGTTCACTTAGTTGCATGCCAGACTGCCACAGAAATTAGAGTTGATTAATGTTTCCAGTGGGACTACTACAGATTTTCAAGCTGCCTCCAGTTATTCATCAGGTGGCCCACTTCAGACTGTGACTTCTGTGAAAGCAAGGCCCTATAACATGCTTACTGTCTTAGCAACCATGTTAGTGGTTCTGTAGGTTAATAGTTTTTCTTGTGGGATAGGATATTCCAAAGGTCACAGAAAAGTATAATCATCAGAAGTAAATTCAAACGCTACAAATTCAAGCACTTGAGATGTTTTCCTGCTCAGGTTTGGACTGTCAATATCACAATGAATGATGCAAGTATTGAAAAACTATCATCAGAATTGTTTACCTGCCTCATAATCATATCACTGAGAAGGCCAGATCACTAATGAGATGCTGTTTATCCACTAAAGAACAGATTGCAATACTGACCAGCTCTACCTATCAGCAGTGTGACTCAGATGATAACATTTCAGGTTTCCTGTCCATCACAGTGGAGCACGTTACTGAAAGCAGCTTGCAGAAAGCAGAGAGCTTAAGAGATACTGAAATACATATTCGCATGTAAACTCTGCTGAGCTATACTGCAGCCCCATCTGTATATGCTGAATTTCACAGATCAGGGCCATGCTTTATTGGACCGTTTCTACCAATGTCTTAAATTATCTTGAATACAAAACCAGAAGGGCAGCGTTATCTGTTTTGGGAAACCGTCATTGTTAGTGAAAAAAAAAAAAAGCCTTATAGTCATGCAAGCTTACAAGGATGGACATAAAATAAAACTGTTGTGGGAAATGTTGAATTGGGGTAGATGACACATGATTCTGCACTCTATATCCTGGAGAACTTTCCATGATTGAACATGATCACGGCAAGCCCATAATAGAATTCTGTGTCATAAGAAGTTTTTATAACTTTTAAACAAAGGTTTACAAATTATTCTGTAATTTGATGGGGTCTTAATGACATGAGAAAGAACCCACTTAGCTTTAATTAAGTTGTAATAACTGTTTATGAAATCAAATTGTCAAAACAAAATCTTTAGGGTGAGATTATATATACGTTGCCATCCATATGTCAAAAACATGTCCTTTTTTTTTTACTTACCTCTAAAACAGGCACACAGCATTATGTGTTATCATGCAGTATCCAATGCAGACTACTTTACAAACCTAACTGAACAATTCAGGGCTTACCTAAAGCCAGAAGGGAATGGTTTATGACTGCCTGAGTTTCCTAAAATCAGCTTTTGGCAGTGAAATTCCCATACTGATCCTTCACAGCTCACTGGGAATAATTACCCTACCTGGGGTTTGCTGGCATTGAGGTACAAGTTCATGAAGGCTGACTTCACACAGGACATCTTGTTTTTCTCAGAACTGACCACCCTGGTTTTAAAATTTTCAACCACATTCAAACTGCCTCTGGCATCGTATATGTTTAATGGTAAAACACAGAAGAATTAAAGTAAAACTTTTTTTTTTTTTCTTTGAGCTTTTAAAAGTAACATGAGCTTCCAGATTTTTGCTAACATTAGTAATTTCTTCAGGAAATAAAATGTTCCCCTACATATCTTTTTAAAAAAATCCTTTTTTAAAAAATAATCTGTAATTATTGACAATAAAGAAGATAAACTGGAGTACACAATAGTCACAATACCACAAGAAACTACATGGAAAAGCTCTCTGCCACTTCCTTGGGTAGTTTGGGTGCGGCTGACTGTAATTCAGGACTATTAGGTAGGGTGAATACTGGTACTGTTTCTGTGAAATCAACAGTAGCATCCATACTCAGAATACTACACAGTCATATTTCATGGTATTGAGTCACAAGATAAGACTGGACAGCATGTATGGATATGCATAAAGATTCTGTACTCAGGGTGACCAGATCATGATTCTTCATACCAGTATGTTAAGTTTCTCTCAACTGTGATTCGTTAGACATGTTCCAAACACCAAGAAGGGAGACTCACAAAGGCAACAGTCTCCCAAAGACTATCTCTATTATAGAATTAGCTCTCCAGTTACTCTGATATAGCTGAAGTATGTAAATTCCTTTTATAGCTCTACTTGAAACCAGTGATGTCCAGCATTTAATGATGTTGTCTCCTTTTCTGCACCAGTAGCATATCATCTGGTGTTATCCAAGAAATGTGAATGTGACTGATGATACGCCCTGGATCTGGACAGTGAGAGTAGTTCGTTCTTGTCTGCAAGGGAACTACTTTCTTTCCAGTATAAAAAGGTCCTTTTAAAAAGACAACTGACATATACACACTAAATATTGTCTAAGATACGGTTTGCATGTATGTTCTGCCAAGGCCTTAATTTTTAAGCATTACTGATTTTATCTCAAACATTACCTGAAACTATATTAGCATAATCCCTTCTCCCACACCCCCTTTTCATTCCTGGAAAGGTCAGCAGGAGTCACATCCAGTGGAATTTTATTACAGACCATCAGGTCAGAGTAAGGTGGGGGATGAAGTCTTCTTTAAATAACCTGAGGATATCCCTGTATCACCAAATCACAGAATAGTTGATGCTGGAAAGCAGCTCTGGAGATCACCTAGTCAGACCCTTCTGCTCAAGTAGGGTCAGGTAGAGCAGGTTGCTCCAATCTGTGTCCAGTCAGGTTTTAAATTATCTCCAAGCATGGAGACTCTGCAGCCTGTCAGGGCAGCCTGTTCCAGTGTTTGATCACTAATATGGTAAAATATTATTATCTTTCATTCTTGTATTTCTGCATATGCCCATTGACTCTTGTTCTGTCAGTAGACAACACAGAAAAGAGACTGACTTCAACTTCTTTACTCCTCCCATCAGGTATTTATACATGTGGATAAGATCCTCCTGGGCTTTCTCTTCTCCGGGCTGAACAATCCCAGCTCTCTCAGTCTCTCCTCATATGTCAGGTGCTCCCTTAACCATCTTTGTGTCCCTGTGCTGGTCTCATTGCATTACATCTCCATCTTTCTTGTGCTGTGGAGGCCAGATGTATTTCAGCAGCGTTGAGTACAGAGGAAGAATCAACTTCCGCAACCTACTGGCAACACTCTTCCTAATGCAGCCCAGGATGCTTTTGGCTGCTTTTGGAGCAAGGGCACATTGATGGCTTGTGTTCAACTTGGTGTCCACCAGGACCCCGAGGTCCTTTACTGACAAACTGTTTTCCAGCCCGTTAGCCCCCAGCCTACACTGGTACATGGACTTATTACTCCTCAGATAGAAAGCCTGGCATTTCCCCTTGTTGAACAGATTCCCATTTCACCTGTTCTCAGTTGTCCTTGGAGGGTTTCAAATCCCAGCTGGACCAAGCCCTGAGCAACCTGGTCTGACCCTAGAGCTGGCGCTTCTTTGAGCAGGGTGTTGGACTAAAAACCTCCCGTGGTCCCTTCAGGTTTGAATTATCCTGTGGTTCAGTGAGACCTGTTTTCTAACTCTAGGGGTTACAGTAAGGTTGCAATTCATGACAAAGCGTAGTTTTCTGAGCACAAGTGTTGACTTGAAAACAGAGGATATGTATGAGGGACATCTATGTAAAAAGAACAAATTGTGCTAATAGTATGTACTTTCCATTTGTTGTAGACTTCACCTGTGATTTAACCACACTAAAAACAATAATAATTTCAAAGAAGTGGACTGAGTACACTCTGTCTAATCTCATTTGCTCTGTTATGTTCTTCATTTAATGTCTGTTGCAAAGATCATTTCCTATAGCTTAAAGTAAAAACAGCATCAATAAGGATATCTAAAACTATGTTTCGCCAGTTTCATACCTTATGCCTTACTACAGTGGATTAAGAACTCTCCATAACTTTTCATAGAATATGGGATTTGTATTGAAATACATTTTTTCTGGCCTCGGGGACTTTTTTCCCCTCTGTTTGTACCATCTGTCTAGAGAGCTATTTCTTAGAAACTGAGAAGTGCTGATGTAAACCATTATTTTTCACCCCAGAAAAGAGATGGTACAGTGGTTACAATAAGATTTACAAGACTTCAACTCACTTCACTGCTACATGTGTAACTTAAATAAGTGACTTGTTTCCTCTATAGTTTGGTTTCCATTTGTAGTCCTGATATAGTCACAGTTTTGTATCTTTCAGGACTGCCAGGAAGAGAAAGATATTACGACATTTCTGAGACTCAGATGATAGTAAAGAAAACTATTTAAGTACCTAAGGAGGGCAAATGCAAAAAATTTGAAATTTTGTACTGTCATCAACAACTGAAATTTAGTGTCAACTGAAATTCCAACAGCAAATAATACACCTGCTTTTATAACATTTGCAGATGATGTATATGTAGTTAAGGGAGAATTTCACAATACCTATAATTTATTGTGCTAAGTGCTTAGGATAATAAGTTATAAAAATATTAATACCAGCTCCCTTATGAGGTCACATGAAAGAATACTGTAGGAAACACTCTTCCAAACGTGGAAGACAGAGTTCACTAAAAATGCACTGTTGTTCCAAGGCAAACTATCAGCAAAGACTTTTTGTTTTTTTCCAAAAAACTTGGTCATTTATGTTACAAATCATTATTTCAGAACTGTGTGTCTGTAGTTTAAAAAGCTCAATTGCCTGGTTTGCTTGATATAAGGAGTAACTATAAGCAAGATGTCCCCTTTTTGACTAATTAAAAAGGCTGAAGAAATGCAACTAAATCTATTCGGCTGAGACCAGTGTAACATCTGCTCCGTCTGCAAATTGTTTCCTTTAACAGTTTGTTTTAACGAGTTGGAGCTTCTCATTTCTGGGGTTTTATTGTTGTTTTAGTTGTGGGTGGGTGTGATACTTTATCACCTGATGGTATCTTGCAGTTATTTTTTTTCCTTTAAAACAAATGTGAGTGGTCACATCTGTGTTATGAAAACTAACATATGTAGGTATAAGCAGTACTTGGGTAGGTGTCTATCTATGCATCTACATAGTTATTAAAACAAGAAAGTGTAAAAACAGTAGAAATGAAATCTAAATATGTTTGGTAAGAATTTTTACCCATCATAATGTGAGAATAATAACTCCTTTAGATCCTTACATATATCTATGGAACAATTAACAACCAAGCTGGTGTCAGAATTAACTCCCTTTTTACTTCTTTGATTGTTTGATATATCTTGTTTTCATATTGAGTGAAAACTGCATAGACAGGGAACCAAAAATGGTTTCTCTCACCCTAAACTGCTTGCGAGTAGCTACAGTAATGTGACCAAAAAGCAGGTAAAGTGCAAATTCTGCATACTTTTCTGTTAAGAACTCCTGCGGGTCACGAAAAAGTAAACACCTAGTGAAAGTCCACAGGAAAAAAAATGAATCATAGAGGTCTTCAGTACAAAGTCAAGGGATACAATCACTGCAGAGGGTGCACACACTGAGGTCGGAGAGGGATTTACTTTGGACTAGTTCTAAATCTGGTCCCAAGGTCTCAGTGACCATTAGCAGTTGGATTGTGTTAAGAAGGAGCCTTCTGGTCTAGTTTCTGTAAGCAAACTTGTTCATATGCTCTGAAATGGCTCTTGATATCAAGGAAAACAGTGGTAATCAAAGGCCAACTGTGAGATTCATTTGAAAATGACACTCCTGACCCTAACCTGAAATGATGAAGTAGACAGACCCATAGTCATTCTATTTTTTTGATCCCAGAATGATGCTTGAAGGATTACTTCTATTAAAGTAATCTTCCCTTCTAGAAGTGTCTTTCTCTTCACAAGCATTTTGTTGTCTGTCTGCCTTCTTGATAGAGAAGTCTCCAAGAAATACATGGCAATGTGTTTCTTGGAATTTTGAGAAAGTTCTTTTTTGATGTAGCTTAATGGGCTATATAATCTTTCCAACACTATAGGCCAAGAGCAACATTTTAAAAAAGAATCTTTCAGAGGTGAGCTTAAAGATGCCCAAGTAGGTATGCTGTCTACTGAAGGCATTGAATACTAGAGTTCCAGTTAAAATACTTAGCTGTTGTACTTTTCCCCCTTAATTTACCAAAAGAATTTGCATTTTGACTCTGTGGGAATAAGGACAGTATGAACCTGTTTTATACTTCAGTACAGCTTCCATTATTTTTCCTAAAAAGTTGTTTAAACTTGTTTGAAGTTCTGCCAAAGATGAAACTGGAATTAACGCCAGATCAGATTATACCTTATGCAATGGCATCATATTTACAAATCAGGTATCATTTTCAGTTTAAAGAAACAAATTTGATTACAAATTTTCCCATGATGTTGTTTAGTCAAGTGTAAAATTTGATTTTTTACATGCATTATAACATATGGTTGGAAGGGTCACATATGGTTGGAAGTGTCAGCCAGAAGTCAAATGGCCATACTTCTCTCTCTTCAGATCCCAGCTGTCCTGATATATTAATCATTTTCTGGACTCCCATTGTGCTGTTGGAATATTTCTATATGTATTTTCACATGCATATATACATATTTCTGTGCAAAGTATAATTTAATAAACCATTAACATACAGATTCAGGAACGGGCTTTGAAGTAAGGAACAAACCTGTAGATGTGTATTTTTTATATCTGCATCAGAATTTTAAAGTATTTATTATATTCTAACTCAATAAACTACAACGTGCAAACACTGAACAGATGAAGCCTTAAAAAGAGTTATATGGAATGCTTAAAAATAATCCTTATATGTTGCTACTGTCCTGAATATAATTACAGGCTCAGACCTTGCAGGTATTTTATTCAATATGCATGTGTTATCCAGCCTGAGGTGATAGGTGTCATCTGTGAAATATGCTACTTAGGGAAAGAGAGATGATCAGTTAACACTGTTATTACTTAAAGCTGGTATTTTCAAAAATTTTTAGGGAGGTCTGTTGTCTAACTCTTATTAGAATATTTGGAAATTGTGTACAGGTATATCCATGACATCTTTGAATTTTTCATCCACAACTCACTTGCAACTAGTCAGGCTGTACTTTGTATGTTGAATGTAAGAGGAATTTGCACAATATTTTCAGAACTCTTCATCAATGTGGACCAACACTTTGGCTGCACGCAAATTAAGATTCTCTCACCAAAGCGCTCTTTAAATGAGCTGTTACATTTGGCTGTTAATATTGCTGTGAAAAGCTTCTTTCAAACTTGGTAGGTTGTTTATGAACATGACAAGCAATGGAGTCTTTTTTTCATAACTTCCTTCTTCCGTTCTCTCAGGAAAGATTGTCAGATGATTAATAAAGTAAAGAAAATAGGCTGCATGCTTAGTGAAAGAAGGAGTGGCACAGGCTTATGAAAAGTGAAAACACGACCAAATATAGCATATGATATTTTCCTGTCTTCTCTATGAAAAAATTGCCATCTTTTACTTCTATATGACAGCATGTTTAGAAAAGTGTTAACTTCATTTTCAAGTTGTCCCATTCTGTCTTGTGCACAAGTTCACATAAGGCCAAAACTGACTTATTTTGGTCCTGATTATTATTTTGAACTGTAATGTAGGAATGTCATGGTATTTTCTTCATAGAGAAGTCATGATTACTAAGGAACAGGAACTACAGATAAGAAGATATTCATTCATCATTCTTGTTGAATTCTAACAGATTCTTTATGTTGGCTTTGTCTTGGGTTCATGTTTTACATAATTTGATAATAGCTATTTAAATTCCCAAGTTTTTATAGAAAATATCTAAGCTGGTTTAGCTTCGGATGATTAGATTTGGACTTTTTATGAAAAATATTCACTATGAAATTTGCTACAACATTATTTTGGTATGATTGACTTGGTTTTTGGATGAGCTAAGAGCAGGCCAAGTGAAACACAAAACTCAGTGTTATATGTTAAAAGATATAGATATATAACTTTTTTAAAAATTTCCTTTATACTCTTTTGCATCATCAGATTTCTAACCCATAAGGGAGCAACAGTGCATTCCTGGTGTAATGGGAGCTGAGACTGGTGATTCTGCTCCCTCCAGCTTTCCTTCCCTCACTGGAGAAGCAGGTTTCTTCAGAGTGAAAAATGGTATGGTTATTGCTTTTACAGCTAAGTCTGGATAACAGCTTAGCCTCATCATGTCACACAATAGGTCCACAACGCAGTTTCTTTAAAATTTTCTTTCTACCCAGTGTATTCAGTCCCTTTGAAATTACTAGCAACTGTCTTTTCATCGGCATAACCCACATGTCATGATGAGTCCGTGGTCTGAACGTCATGACCATAGCTCCCTAGCTTCCCTCTCCTGCAAGCAGCGACAAGTCAGACCTCTCCGTTGTCAAGCAGGAACAACGTTCATATTTTCATATATACAGCATAGACCATCTGAAGAGTATTATTACGTAATACTCAAGTGATGAGCTGGGGTTTTAGATTATTAACTCTTTTGTGAAGGAAGGGGTTTTGTGCTGCTCCCTTGCATGGGAAATATCCGTATGTTACAGGTAAAGGTAAGATCCTCTCTACTTTCACAACAAAAAGGAAGTCACAAGGTGACACTAGCACGGCACTGAGACTAAGATGATGGACTTGGCTGCTCCAGAGGTTTTCCCTGTTTTCTGTTTTACAGCATCTTTTCAACTAAAAGAAGAGGCAAAATGTCAGATCGAAGTGCATGCAGTAAACAATATACAAAACCTTAATTTAAATGGCCTGCGATGTATCCAGTTTGATTACTACAGAGTCCAGGTGTCTCATGTGTTCATTCCAGTGGACTTTTCCATGTAAGATAAATTAAGAAAAGAGACCATTGCCTCATCGCCAATGAAACTTTCTTGATCTTCACTAAAAAACAACGTCTGACTTCAGGATAATAAATGTGCTACTAAATGTGTTTCAGAACAACTGAAGCAGAAAACGAAAATATATAAACCTTATAAATCACAAAAATATATCAAAGCTGCTCTCTTCATTTTACGTCGAGCCATAGACACCCTCTCCACTGAGGGCAGTACTTGCTGAAGGGGTCATCGTGCCTGTCACCGCTGCCGCCTTTGCTGGCACTGCAGGTTGCCCACTCTGCGCCTGGTTCTCTTGCATGCCTGGACCCACAGCCTCCACCTCTGTCCCACCTTGTGCCTCTTTGGCACAGCAGCCTCTCCCCAGTATCAGCAGGTGAAAGTCTGGGCCAAAAACCACAACACTGAAAGCAGTTATATAGACTTACATAAAGATTAACTAGGCGAAAAAAGTGTCATATTAACTGGTGGCTACATATTTTTTCTTATTAATACTTTTATCTTTTCTCTTAAACACGCACAACTGCACGTAGCTGCCACCAGAATATCCAGTAACGCAAAAGACCTCTAGTTCATGTGGCCTTACTGAATTTTGACAGGAGTCGTCTCTGTGTCTAGCTAGATGTTTTCTGTGACCAATTATGCTTTTTTGTTATGCCAAGTCTGGTTCATGTTGTCAATAAACCAGATCGTAATTTCAAAATATTTTTTTTTTTTGTGAAATTCCAGCATTTTTCTCCAGCAATGTGCTTTGTTATGTGTTCTTCCATATTGCTGAAAAGAACCTTGGTGAAAGCTTTAAAATATCTCATCTGGCTTCAGACCTCTGCAAGTCATTTTCCTTCCCTATTGGAAAGGAGACTTATGTGTGGTTGCTTTTCCACAAGGGTAAATTCTCAATTTTAATTTTTTCATTAGGTCTACTCTGCTTTTACAGTATCATTTTTATTGTGATAAAGCAGACTTTGATTGTAAAAAAAACAAACCCAAAACAACAAAAAATCCCACCCCTTCTTGCTTTTACCAGCCATAAAGTTACTTCACAGTACATGAGGGAAAAGAGATATGGAAGAAATTCATAGATGAAATAATGTGCTGTTTGTACACTTCACCTTTCTTAGAATAGGAAAAACTCCAAAAGAAATACATGAGCTTTCCATTTTATTGCTCCCTGTTTGGTTTTGTCTGTAAGTTCTTAATAATTAATCCTACCTCAATGCTTTCATATAGGTAATTCTTCAGAAATTCTCCTGCAACTTAAATCTTACATTGAAAACCTAAATAGCTCCTTTAAATAAACAGGGATGTCAATAAAACTTTACTGAAAAAAAAAAAAAAAGATTAGCAATTAAAGATCCAATTCAGCAAAACATCTAATTAAACACTCACTTTAAGCATGTGTTTAATCCATAGACCTCAGTGGGATTTCAGCACAGGCTTTGAAGTTAAAAAAAATTGTAGGCCTAAACAAATAATGGTATAAATTGTTACAAAATGGTAAACTAATAACATACTTTTAAGGAAGCTAAAACAGAAAACAAAGGAAAGAAAACAAAACAAATACTTCCTAATTTTTTCTGCCTTGCTCAAGATGCAAATAAAAACCTTAAACAGCTAAGGTTACATGGGTATGTTTTGTGGGTTTTTTTTCCACTTTCAGGAATATAATAAAGGAGCTGAGAAAAAGTAGATGTGGATTCCACTCCAAGTTGACTTAACTTTAAGCATAACATCCATTTCCAATTTAGAGTTGCAGTACAAACTCAGATACATTTAAAGGCAAAATTTTGAATCTGGTCAGGATCAATTTTTTGGTTTAACTTTTTTTGCTACCATGTAAAATATGCTGATTTTTGACAGAAGTGATCTCTTTGTGGAACATCAGCTGCTCAAAAATTAAACTTCAACTAGATCTTTTGGTGAACAAGTCTTTCCACAGACAGACAAGGCATAGCTATAGTATGATATATCGCTTTCGTCCAAAATCCCCACAAAATTGCTAGTTTTATAAGTAATATTTTCAGTTGCACACTGGCTCTGAAACTTCACAGAAAAATACAGACAGTAGCAGCACTAAAATATTGCAGTGCCTGGAAGGTCACAGCATTATTACTGGATTAACTTACTGAGGTTGAAGACCAGTAAAATAGCACCATAAGCCTGTACCTTGCCAGATTTGCCCTGCTTTTCAAACTTGTCTCAGGGAACTAAAATATTTACATTATTCCTGACACCATCCCTACTGTGTATTAGCTGTTTTATTCACTTACATGCCGAGATGTGACCTGACATAGCTGTGAATGCACACCCGTGTTTGAAGACTTGGCTTGCATGTAGGAGATCAGTCCGTGAGGACAACTGCAAACCTAAGGACAAACTTACAGATTTCTTGTCTGTGGATAAATGTTAATTATTCAAGCGGAGCTTATAGAAACTCCAGCAGCGTGTATTACAGGGTGACTGGGCACATAGCTGATGCTCCTTTCATTTCAGATGCTTGATGTCTCTCATTATATAATCCATACCTGCTGCAACAGCAAATTTGTCCATATGTTGTATTTTATAACCTGTTTTACTTTTATTGTCCCTTGGGACTATTAAGCAAACACAGAAAACGGGGAAAACTTTCTGGCTGGTACATGTGAAGTCTACAGACACTTCAGAGGCTCCTCCACAGCCCATCTCACTTTACAACAGCTATGGATGGAAAACAGCAACCCCTCTATAAACTTAACTGTAAGTAATGACCTCCATATGCTTGAATAGCTTGAGGAATATTAGCTCATTAGTGATGATGCTTAAATAATGTTGTATGTGCAATACTTACACTCAAGTGAATTCTTACCAGGAAGCTATGCCATGTTTCAAGTAACACAATTATATTCTATACCATTAATAGAACAAAGAGTGGTATAAACCATGATGTACATTCAAACTTTCACTTGATTAGTTAAGGGAAATATTTGTTCCTGGCCCATTGTGAGCTCTCTGATTATATATCAATGACGATAAGAAACTTTCACTGAAGTAAAGCTTTTGTCTGCTTAAAGTTGACTTCATTCTGAGATACAGTAAGTGCCTGTAGCTCCTGTTATAAACAGCATGAGTTTTCTGTTTTCAGCAAGAATTGCTGTTAATTCCAGCCACCAGCAGAAATTCAAAGCTACAATTTATAAGAAGTTAACATATAAAGATATGTCTTCTGAGTGCATAGTGATTTAATATAGTTGTTCTTTGCATAATTTGTTCAGGTGATCAAGGGAACAAGGAGGGCAACATTTCTACAGAGACTGTAATATTTAATCTTGAAAATGGAAGAGCTTGAGCTAGTGCAGAGTTGTTCTGGAGTTCAATACAAATCTGGAAACTGAGCCAATTTTTGCAGGTTTGGTTCTGGAGTATGGATACAGCTGAGAAGGGTCTTGTCACTTGGTTTAGTTTTGATTCTTGATTTAACTCGAAACAGATGAGGTATATTGTGGAAATATGCAGATGATGCAGTCTCAGATGATGTTATTACCATGGCGCAGGATGGACGCCCTAGGAGAAATCTATTCAGTGATGTTGAATGTAAACATGCAGTGATGTTGAACGTAAATTTGAGGAATGATTTCAAAAGAAAAAGACATTTGCCTTTAAAATAGTTTTTATCTAATCTGGAAACACATTTATGAGCACCTTGCTTTTTTCACCCTGACCTGTCACAGAGTGCCTGTCACAGACATTCTTTAACTGATTTATTACTCAAAGTCAAGGAATCTATCAAAGATCTTCATGCATTCCCCAACCTCTAACATATAAGCACTATGAAAATAATTTCAGTATCAAATATGGAATAACTGGTTTAAAACCAGAAGGATAGATGTACATAATATATGAATACCCACCCAACTATCAAGTTCATAACCAGGATTACATTTTTTTCTTTAATTCCACTCCCCTCCCAATCTCCTCCCCCTCCTCTTTTATTAATGTTATTTGATCATCTAAGAATTTTCTGTTCCTTCATGTCTTCTGATAATCGGAGAAATTTAGTTGAAGACTATGGTTGGCAGAACATTACAACTTAAGCCCCACTCCCCCCATATCTGGATTCTTTGTTTGCTTGTATTTGAGCTAGTTCTCAATTATATCAATATAATTATTCATTAAATACATCCTTAACAGGATATTTGAGTCTAAAAAGTCACTAGTATTTTTCACTGCTGGGCTCTGCTTTCCAAATTAATATCAAGAAATGGTAAAATAGGTTCATATTAAAAACAAACAAACAAAAAAAGCTGGCACATTGCAAAACACGCTCTGTCACACACACATCTATCTGACTTTCCTAAGAGATTTTTATCCCAAGTGATGTCTTTAATTATAATTTCTTATATTTTCCACTTTTAAAAATAATTTTTCCCATTCTTAGTATTTGATCAAGTTAAATGTGTGTTTCTCTAATCAGATTAAGAGATGGGAATAGAGGAATAATTACATCACAGAATTAAATAATCCAGAACTGCCAGAGGTTTACTTTATGTAGTAGTGCACTGATGAAAACTTTATAATAAAATATGATATACCACAATGTGACAAACAGACATAGCTTCATAGGTAGTTAGAAAGATAGAATGGAGGTGAGTGTACACTGAAAAAAAAAACCCACATTAAAATCAGTCCCTAGTTTCATTGGGGAGAAAGCGGAAAAGGTTTCTCAAATTAACATATGGAAAGAGTAGACACACAGAGGTCCTTATTTGATTATCTGCAAAACTTTGTGATGTGTTTTTCTAAACAGACAACCAGTAAAGTCAGCATCAAGCCAGGAAGCATTACAAATACTTTTAACAGAGCACTAGCCAGTTCAGTGGTATAAGCTCTTAAATGACAGTTCTTTCAGTGCCTTCATGTAAGATGTGTGGTATATTATCTACTACATAAACCACCAACACTAGATTTCTCATGCAGGTTTCTTTATGCAGAGAAAGTCTAATATGACCAATGATTACAAATTATTATATCACCCTTACCTTCTGTTCATTACCCCAGGGGGATTTTCACCAGCCGTGCTGATGATGCTGAATAGTAAGTCAACTTTGTTTTTTAAAAAGCAGATAACTAACTTAACTGTAAACTGTAATCTGACTAGAATCCTTGCAAGGGAGCAAAAAATCCTGAGGGACAAAAACCCAAGGTAATAAAAAACTTTGCAGTTATCCTGCATATGAATATGTAGTATCAGAACCGGAGTTTCTGCCATTTAAAAAATATTGAATTTATTAGTCCATCACGGATTCAGTTTCCTCCCTAGAAACTGGAATAATCACAGAGAAAATGTTGTATTCCTGTTTCTTATGTAGGGCTCCTGTTTCAGGGGAGGCCACGCATATCAGAAAGGATGTTCAGCCTTTCAGGTTGAGAAAAAATGACAGAATAATCAATGTTTAGATTAATCAAAAGAAATCCAAATTTTATTCTTGGACAAAGGGAAAGCCTTACAACTTTAGATATCAGGGTGTATTTATATCAATATATATGAATATATGACAGACAGAAGGCATGGATGTGAATAATCAATATTTGCTAATAATCTCAAATTCATTCTTTTTTGTGTTAATCCTAGCAGAACATGTTGAAAAGCAACGTCCTCTCTCAGATATCTTTGCCTTCCTCCAAAGCTGCACTGGAGAATGAATCAAGCAAGTTAAGTGTTTGAGAGCCCTTATACTAAACAGAACTGTATTTTCTCAGCAGAGCATGCAAGTTGGGTTACAAGTTAACATTGAGCTGATACTCATGTCTCATGGCAGAAATGGTGTCTTGACAATGAGATAGTGTCCTCTTAGAATATAACCTCTTGTAAAAATAGTAGATGTCAAGTGCTAAGTATTTTTGGAACACTTACTTGATTTTAACATCTGATATTTTACTCTCACACCTTGAGTAGTTCTCACTGCCAAAACTACAATATACAAATCTCTAAATATATGGTCTTCGCCCTTCAGAGCTAATTTTGATTTTTTACCAATTTGTGGTAGTTCATTGTTTTGATCAAATTCTTCGCTGTTTACGTGGACCTTTATTGCAACCCATTTTACTTTAATTAGGTTTTATATAGTATATTTAAACAGATATCAGTGAAAACATTGGAAACAAGACAGACCTGAACCATTATCTTTCAGCATCTCATCTGGAATTCCATAATCAGCAAGCTGCCATTTACAATCTGTTCTTGCTGTGCTGCTTCATTATAATGTCTTGTCAGTCACATCATTTGCTTACCATAATCTTCTATACAAGTTCAAATTCTGTTCACATCTAACTGAAATAACATACATAACATTTCTGAGGAATGGTATACTTCAAGCTGTCTGATATGCCATTACTGGAAACAAACTTTTTAAAAAAAAAAATACAAAATCAGCTCTAGGCCTTTCTCATTCAAAACAATTTCAAAAACTCCTGAATCCCAACATAAAATCTTTACATAAAAATGCTTAAGATCACTGGAGAAGTAACCCTGACATTGACAAAGAAACTAAGCCAATGTTATTACAAGCTGTCTTCTAAAGGTTAAAGCTTGTTATTAAATATGTATGTGAAGAAAGACAAAGTGGTTATGGTTTTAGGGTATGCTGAAAATGAGCATAAATTTTGAAAAATGAAAAGGAGGTTTTTTTACAAATTTTAAGCAAAGAAATAAAATAATGCTGATGAACTAGAAAGGCAGAAACATGCTGTACACCAGTTTAGGAATTTCTATGTTTTTAGGCAAGGATATCCATGTCAGATGCCCTTTTGCACAAAGCTGTTGCTGGACACTTCTGAACTCCTGCAGTGTACATTTGCAGTTGTGAGAAGATGGCAGCCGGGCTGAATGGATTAGGAATGCAATTTTGTAGCTTTTTTCCTCTTATTT
The DNA here is from genome assembly GCA_013398815.1 of Ibidorhyncha struthersii. Taxonomy (NCBI): domain Eukaryota; kingdom Metazoa; phylum Chordata; class Aves; order Charadriiformes; family Charadriidae; genus Ibidorhyncha; species Ibidorhyncha struthersii. The sequence goes on from VZSZ01000688.1 coordinate 169,651, forward strand.
TTCCTCCTTTCTGTCCTTCTTAGACTCCCCTTTGGTTGAGCTTCTTGTTACTGCTATTGTCATTTGTTTTGATTCATTTAAGACCAAAGATCTCTCGGATTGCCTAGTCTGACCTCCGGTGCAGTAGAGGACATCAGGCTTCTTTGAGTTATCCCTGTGTCAAGTCAAATGGTTTGTACTTGACAAAACAATCTTGGATAAATTTCTGTCGTGTGCATTTTCACGACAAATCTATACGGATTTGAAATAATGCTCCACCCTGCTCTTCAGTTCAGCACAGCATCTGCTGATCTGCTGTGTCCGTAACAGAAACATGATGGATCTATTTCTTCTCTCACTGCCAGTTCAGCCAAAACTTCTTGATACAGATGAGACTGTGCAGCAGTCTCTGAGCAGAATACAGTTTCCTATATCTATGGTACACTTCATGGGATGAAAATTATCTTAAAGGGGTGTTGTTCTCTTCTAATTTTTATTTTTGTTGTTGCTATTTTAAAACTGTGATTTTAACCAATCCTTCTGCATTTAAAGTCAAAGTCCATTATTGAAGGACTTCATGTAGGTTTGTGACAATTTAATGAACAGGCACTCCGTGAAGTAATAGAAAGAATGGAGTACACTTCTATATGTCTCTTTTTGTTCTTGTTTGAAATCTTTGTTAGATATCTTGTTGGTTGTCATGTTTTAGCCCCAGCTGGTAGCTAGAATCACACAGCTCCCGCTCCCTTTTTTCCCCCCAGAAGGGTGGGGGGAAGAGCTGAAACCAGGACATTGGTTTACATAAAAAAAAAAGGGAGGGGGGAAGGATTCAGTTAATATGAATTAAAGTAGCTTAATACATATTCCTTCTAACAGTAAAGTAGGGCATCCTGCATGAGGTGAATCTTACCCATTATACTTTCCTTTTCTGTTCTTGGTTTGGTCAGGTTTGTTGGTTGGTTTTGGTTGTTGGGTTTCTTTCTGGTTTGTTTTTGGATTTGTTTTGTTTCGTTTCTAACTGATATATTATTACAGACCATGTCATAGAAAAAAAGCTAGGTCATTTATTTCCCTTGAGAGTCACGACAAAATTAAGTAGAAAGATGTACAGAAATTCTGAAACCTTCTGAAAATGGCCTCCTGCCAAGACACTGAAACATGTAATGCCACTGATGACCTTTAAAAGTGACAGTAACCACTGATAGCAATCGTTCAAATTTCAGCGGGCATGTTTTCCCTTAAATATATGAATATATAGTGATCTCCTAATTTATGAGGTATCAAAATGTCTAATAGTTGCTAAAACTAATAATTTTTAAATCCCATAAAACTTTTGCTATCATGCACCGGTGAACTGAAAATATACCTTTCTGGTATCCTTACTGAGACAGGGGCAACTGGGAGTCTAACTGTAAACTAAGAATCATTGCTATTTTTGTGTGTTGGATTATTATCCATTTGGACACAGCTATTTGTATTTTCTGGAAAGCATCAGGTATTATCTGTGGAAATCATCTTCGTGAATACAGATGTTGATCTCCTTTACATATATTCATATGCATGCATAAAAGTTAGTCTTTGAAAGCTGATGATGGAAACTGCAGACCCTGATTTCTCACTCAGTAATGCATTGCAGTTGCTAAGCAATGCATTTTTTTTCAGGCCTAGACAGCAAACAGCAAGCAAGTGAAACGCATACCTTAACGTTCCTGTTTCCCTGATCATTCAAGATGTTAAATTTTGCCTATTTCTACTGATAAAAATGAAAAACAAAGTTTCACAGTGTGGTGCAGCGTTATTCATTCAGGTATACATTTTCCCTTTTAATAAATAATTAAACTATTTCCATCCTTACATAATTAAAAAGAGCCAGGAAAATGCGACTTTATTACTAGTTAAACAATTTCAGCAAGCACTATCCATAGTTAGAGTGTGAAGATGCAAGAAGTGGAATAATATGGTAATTTCCTGACAAAGATAACTTTCAGAGTGTATCTTTTCCTTTTTAACCTAGAAATAATAGGGACAATTTAGACCAAGCTTTGATGTTCAGAAGTGTCAGTATCTTAGCTGTTCAGACAGCTGATAAATTAATGCCTTTGTCTTATTATCTTTAATTTCAGCAATACTCGTCTTCTCACTGTATAATGAGATTTCCCCCTTCATTAAAATAAACCAAACTAGCCCTCTATTAATCTAAAGATAAAACTTTAGGTGACTAAGACATGATATAGAAAGTGCTATAATGACAAGGGTATCAAAAATCATTCCAGAAAAAAATTCACACGACAATACAGAGATCATGAACTACTCTATAGCATGAACGGTACTATTTCAAATGCTGTATCTTTGTGCCCCTCCCTTCATAAACTCAAAATTGCTTCACACTGTGAAAAGCATTATGGCAATTAATCAAAACAGAACTAATACCATGTCAGATAATTGTCAGCAAGTAGGAGATTGCAAGTATTTTCACCTGCAAGAACATGGAAAGACTGGTGGGGGGGGAGGAGGGGAGGAGGTGTGATTTTTTGATTCCAGTATACTCCATTCTCCCTTTAAAAAAACTTAATCAGAAAAATAAGATGCTGTCTTTTATTCTTCAGTGTGTTTGTAAAATGAAATGTATCTATTTTATCTGGCTATCAAAGTTATAAATTAAGCTTACTTAATGTAACATTTTTGCATCTGTTGAACTCTCAGAACACGCATTTTTATTTTGTATTAAGTGCATAACTTATCATGTCAATTAATTGGTGAAATTTGTAGATGTCTTATTAATGAAGAAATTTCTAAAAGATAAAAGTAGCTGGTAAATTGTATTTAAGAGAAGATGGCTAACTCAGTTTGGGTGTGGGAGAGTTAATGTTGACATTGAAAAAGAAGATGCCTAACAACATTGGAGTAGCCATTTTATTTCTTCTGTTTTCCCTTTTGCCTGTAGTCATCTCTGCATGGGACAAAACCCATAACACATTTCATACAAAACTAGAAAAAATGAACAACAAGGGATAAACAATGATAGAAAACGTTTACCCACAAGGCAAGTGTCTTTCTGGCTGCAAATAAGTTTTTATTCATTTAATTATTTTATGTTTTAATTATGGTCTTAAACTCACTGTTATCTTGAGTTAGTAACTTTTATATGTTACATAGGTATTGAGAGAAATTTCTTTTTCTAAAATAATTAAATTTAACTAAATTACTTTGGCAATTTTTCTGTAATGAAAAAAAACATTAAACAGACTTTATGATTTCCCTTTTGGATTCATGGCCCTTTTCATAGAATGATAGAATCATAGAATTATCTAGGTTGGAAGGCACCTTTAAGATCATCAAGTCCAACCATCAACCTCACACTGCCAAAACCACCACTAAACCACGTTCCTCAGCACCACATCTACCTGTCTTTTGAATACCTCCAGGTATGGTGATTCCACCACTTCCCTGGGCAGCCTGTTCCAATGCTTAACAACCCTTTCTGTGAAGAACTTTTTCCTAATATCCATCCTAAATCTCCCCTGGTGTAACCTGAGGTCATTTCCTCCTGTTGTATCACTTGTTACTTGAGAGAAGAGGTCGACCCCCACCTCCCTACAACCTCCTTTCAGGTACTTGTAGAGAGCCATAAGGTCTCCCATCAGCCTCCCCTTCTCCAGGCTAAACACCCCCAGTTCCCTCAGCCATTCATCATAAGACTTGTTCTCCAGACCCCTCACAAGCTTCGTTGCCCTTCTCTGGACACACTCCAGCACCTCAATGTGTTTCTTGTAGTGAGGGGCCCAGAACTGAACACAGCACTCGAGGTGGGGTCTCACTAGTGCAGAGTACAGGGGGATGATCNAGGGCAGCTTTCCAGCCACTCTTCCCCAAGCCTGTAGCGCTGCATGGGGTTGTTGTGACCCAAGAGAAGGACCCGGCACTTGGCCTTGTTGAGCCTCATACCATTGGCCTCGGCACATCGATCCAGCCTGTCCAGATTCTCTATAGAGCCTTCCTACCCTCCAGCAGATCAACACTTCTGCCTAACTTGATGTCATCTGCAAACTTACTGAGGGTGTACTTGATGCCTTCATCCAGGTCATTGAAAAAGATATTAAAGAGAACAGGCCCCAGTACTGAGCCCTGGGGAACACCACTTGTGACTGGACACCAACTCAGTTTAGCTCTATTCACCACCCCTCTTTGGGCCAGGTCATTTGGCCATATTTTTATCCAGCGAGGAGTAGACCCATGCAAGCCATGAACAGCCAGTTTCTCCAGGACAATGTTGTGGGAAACTATGTCGAAGGCTTTACTGAAGTCTAGGTAAACAACATCCACAGTTCTTTTTATTTGGATTATTACAATGCTGATTTTTTACATCTGGACAGCATGGGAGTCTTTGTATCTATTATTACGAAAAAATTACTTAACAGGAATATAATAGCTCTATCTAACGATATCATTGAATAATATTTTGTTCTTATGCACACAAAAATAGGTTGGGTGTTTTTGTTCTATTTATAGTCCACAGGCACAGATAATTCCTTTCTTAAAACAACCAAATGCTCTAAGCATATGGGACAATTCAGCAAATTAATCCAACTCTGTAAAAAACCTACACTAAGTTTAACCCAGTTAAAAGCCTCTGTCAGAGGTGAAGAATGGTTGCCTAGAAAAGAGTATAATAAGGCTCAATCATTTCCCAAATAACCAACTGTGCTACTTTTAGAAAAGTGCCTGAGGGCTTCTCACCAAAATTTTCTAAAGATAAAAAAGTTAGGTCTACATAGACATAGTTAGACACCTAAATAAGTGCTCTGATTTCCAGTTTTTCTATCCATGAAATGCTGAGTAGCTAACAACTCCTACTAGAATAAAATGGGATTGAATGGTTGTCATCTCTGGTGAGAAAGGATTAATTTCTGCAGTTTTGTAAAGGAGTAGTAGTTTTGCCATCCATCCCTTTTCTATACTTGCCTAATTATAATAGTTTTTTACTTATATTCACTACGGTGGTTAAGTGATGCACTAAAGATGAGACCTCCATAACAGATCACTTAGTTAAGAGGGTGGAAACCAGTCTATTCATCATTTCTGACCAAAATCTCCAAAACTGAAAAGGAAAAGGGGTTTGTGAAACATTGTTCAGAGTTTAGTTTTGTTCCTTTGCAGTTCTTCTTGAATCTTCACAGGAAATTAATAAATTGTTACTTTTATATATTGAAATGTGGCCCATTATAAAGTGCAAGGACTGATCCTGGAACTAGTAAAGGCTTCCTCATCCCTTGGTAGGCAAAGGCAGTTTATATGCAGAGGAAGGAGACAAATTTCTACATCTTTGAACATTCAAGGCAGCAAAAAAATGCATCTTGATGACTGCTGAAATTAAAGGAAATTAATATCTCTTTTTAGCGTAGTTCAAGTGTACTTCTAACTTGCAGTGTGAATGTCACTGTTACAAAAGGAGTTGTGAATGTGTTAAATGAGATGATAAGCAGGTTCTGAGTCTTTTTTAAGGAACTCTTACTTCTGAGGGGTTGTTTTTAAATCACTGTTACAAAAGGAGTTGTGAATGTGTTAAATGAGATGATAAGCAGGTTCTGAGTCTTTTTTAAGGAACTCTTACTTCTGAGGGGTTGTTTTTAAATCAAGCTTTTAATAACCGTGTTATTAAATATGTTCTATTCATTCATCTGTTAAAAAACAGATGATTCTATGAAACCCTGCAATAATATCCGATTTATAGTGTTTCTAACAATTACTGTGCACTAATCTACATACAGTCCAAAGACATTGATTTATAATGGTCCTGTACAAGATGTTTTTTTTTCTTTTACCTCTCTCACTTTTTTAAAATAATTTTGTATAGATGGACATTAACCTTTCATTCATGTGTGGTTTTGTTCACTACTTAAGACACACAAACCAGATGAACCACTTGGTGTGTGTACATATATACACATATATTTATATATAAAGAAGTGAGTTTTATTGTAGGTATGGATACAACACACTCCTTATGTTCTGCTATAACAATTGAGTGAGAAATGACATAATTCTTTTACCACACATTTCATGTAATAAACCTCAACTTCAAGCAAATGCAAGCTGTAAAATTCTATTGATGGGCTTCCCAGATGTTGCCAGTTGTACTGTTTTAATAGATACCTTTCTTCTTTCAATACACTTTCTTTTTACTCTTTGACATATATCTTAAACAGAAATGCCTGTCAAGTGACCAGCAGGGTGCGGATGATAAACCCTGATGTATCCTTTTATTACACCTTAGATGCCATAAACTATACACAGAAATCAACTGATATATACAGCACTTACGATATATAACGGTGTTGCAGGGTACTGCTGATAGGTTTTTATATATAAAGAGCACTAGATATTTGCTCAGTGCAAAGGTCAGCAGATTAATATACTGTAGGTTTGTATTCTGTGGTGGCATACATTTGCAGTTTGGCTATTACTCTTCTTTAAAGCTACCAAACAATACCACAAGGTTCATTATATAATGAAAGCATATTTACTATTGTGGTGATCCAAACTGTTTATGTACATTTATATCACACGTTATCTACTGTAAGATACTAGCTAACTGGAAATCATTGAAATAACACTGGAAATCACTTACTAAGTAGTCTAACAACAATGACACTGCATGTTTGTTTAACTCCTGGGTCTCACAGAGTGCCCATTGCTGTGGTGAAGCATCCTAAAACTTGTATTTAGAAAAAAAATCAAGGCTTATGCTAGACTTTATTTTAAAAGGTCTTTCTGATAACTTAAAGTAATTTAGTTCCTGAGAGTCCCAGAGGAAGTATTTTACAAAGCAAAACCTAAATCTAGATTTCTTAGGCCCTAGTGTCTTGAATTGTCCCAAGTGTCTTGATCTTGTCGCAAGATCTGCTATATTCAAATCACTGTCTGTGAATTATTTCTTCTGTTGTTGTAGCAGTATATTACTTACCAAGCATCCCAGAGGTGTTGCTAACACATCTGACTTTTGCTTTTATTACTATCATTTCAGCACTGGTGCTTTCAGTCTTTAAAGATTTCACTGTACATTGCAGCAGTGCCAACTTAGTGTACTTGTACTCTATAACATTTATCTATCCATCCATATGTTATAGCTTATCTGCAGCTGTACTATAACTTATATGGTTTACATACAACATATTGCAACTGTTGTGGCTGTTTAAATTAATTTGTTTTGCTACAACAGTTTAAAGTTTAGCAGAATTTTAGATCTCTTAAAAAAAGAAGTTTTAAATAAGAAAAAACAAAACTGTATGCATTTTCCAGGTTTTATATCTGACTTTTAAGTGATTCATTCCGTGTTGCATGGATAATTGTTCTTTCTTCATAAATACTCTTTTCTAGTTTGTGGTGTTATAAAGGCATTGAAATAAATGTAGTTATATTAGTAAGAAACTGGGTTGATGACTGAGTGAATCAAACACAAATTTAAGACAGTAAGCCTCTTAAGGAAAGAATTGATATGCAATAGGCCAAAGAGCCATAACCTAGTCACAGGTAAGGTAGAAAAGCCACTATTTTGCCAGTTTTGAAACTAATTTGCAAGGTTTGAAACCATGATGGTAGTCTTTTTACTCAGTTTGCTGCGATTCAGGGAAGAAAGCTCCCTCTCCTCCCCCCTCCCCATCCCCCAGCAGTAGCTGTGGAAGATCACTGTTACATCAGGCACAGCCTTTGTCATCATCTTTAAGGGACAGACTATCAAACTGCTAGAGTGAATGAAACAGGAGATGAATTCTTTCCCGTGTATTACCACACTGAATGGCAGGAATTGGAAGTGACAAAAGAAGATTTTAATAGTATCTAGGCAATTAATCAAGGTGATTACTTGCACACATTACAGCTCTCAACTTGTCCCAATTAAAAGCAAATAGCAAATGCATCTTCTGTTGTAGTCTATAGCGTTAATTAAGCACACAGCTCAGTCTGGGACTTTGTCATTGCTCAAAGTCCCTGAGTGCTCTCTCATTCCTTGAGAAAGCTAGCTAAAAGTTTTGCTTACTGACATTATCGCTGACACGTGGTTTCTTCCATGGACTAAGGCCAATGCAGGCTATCCCTGTGAAACTGCTCTCAGTTTCTCTTGACCTTCCACTGAAGGCTGGAAATTTCATACTGTAATTATTCCTATCAACATTTTCAAAAGTAAGAGAAGATATCTAGGACATGCTTCACCAAACATATGGGTCATCTAACATTACCACTGAGGATTTCAGAAGAAGCACAGGTAAGTACTTTATGCACAGACCACTTCAAGGAGAACTGAAGATCAGTCTGTGGATTTAAAGACAAAGAGAGGCCACTGGCAAGAACCACAAGGACATTCAGATTTCCAGTTCCTTTGATTTCAGTGGGATTTAGGATTGTAAAAGCCTTTCTATATCTCAGTCAAAATTCTCCTGAGCCCATCTAATGGACAATATAGAGCTTTTCAATTGTGTTGAATCAGATAAAGATTCTTTTGTCCTTTCGAAAAGTACCACTGTACTTTCCCTGAAATGTAGATGTACCCAGCTTGATGGTTGATCTCTTTCTCTCATGCAGTGGACTTCATCACACATAAAGTATGTTTTGGGCACAAGGAGGAACCAAACTGTTTAAGCATCACATAATGAATCAAGACACATGTTAATTACACAGTCAGAAGTCATTGCTTCATTTATGATTCATTATCATGAATATATTTATACAAAGTTTGTAATCTAAAATACAGCTACTTGGTACCAATCTGTATTCACTAAACATTTTTAAACAAATGTATACGCATACAGAGCAATATCCCTGTCTTTGTAGGTGTTATGGCTTCGTAACCTAGGACAAAGAGACCTGCGGTTATTCACAGGTCTTCCAACAACCTTTTTTAATCTTCCTTTTTACACTTTTGCCTCCTCACAGTACAGTCTAGCTTTAAATGGTGTTTACTCAGTGTCTAGAACTGGGAGTTCAAATACTTAACAAAGTCTTGGGGTGACAATCTAGTACCTATAATTACAACTTATATTGGTTTTCATATGCTGCATGTCCTTCACATTGTAAGAATAGGTCTTATTCTCTGAACTGCTATTTCACATGTAGTTGTAAACAAAAATAGAGTGGCCAATAAACAGATAACTCCCTTAGTGTCTGTTTCAATGCGTGTCCCATTATGTATAGGTTTTTTTGGATCATGGTGACCTGACAGATAATAATTTCACACTTGAATTGTAAGGGTCTCATATTTATCCTCCATTGTTGTTTTGCTTTTAACAGGTGAGAGCATGGCAAGTTTCTGCGACTCTGTGTGAAACACATTGTAAACGTGACTGTAGAGGCATACTGGCTTTGGCTGCAATAGATAATTTTGTACGTAGTAACTGGCATGGTGTTATGTCTTGGATAATACATGGATGTTTTAGTTATTGCTGAGTAAACTCAGCTTACAGAGCGTCAAGGCCTTTTTTGTTTCTCATGTTGTCCCACCAACAAGCAGGCTGGAGATGCAGAAGTTGGGAGGGGACACAGTTGGGATAGCTGATCCCAGCTGACCAAAGGAGTATTCCATACCATATGACATCATGCACAGCATATAAAGCTGGGGGAAGAAGTAGGAAGAGGGGACTTTGGAGTTATGGCTTTTGTCTTCCCAAGTAACCATTACTGCCTATTGATGGGAATTCGCGAGTGAATTCCTGATTCTGCTCTCCTTGCACATGCAGCTTTTGCTTTACCTATTAAACTGTCTTTATCTCAACCCACAAGTTTTCTCACTCTTACCCTTCTGATTCTCTCTCCCATCCCCCTGCAGGGGAGTGAGCGAGTAGCTATGTGGGGCTAAGCTGCCCACTGGGGTTAAAATACAAGAGGGTACCTTATCAGCCTTATTTCAAACAAAATAAAGTGGAAGTAAATTTTAATTTGACAGAAGCTAAAAAAAAATCCGCCCCCAAAAGGGTGACTTTCTAAATCAAGAATGCCTCCACAGACTTAACTGTTTTTCATGCTTTCATTCTTCTAGCTCCATGATTAGCTTGCATTTAATATGAACCATAGAATACAGCCTTTGAACTAAGTTTATTATTAAATTTACAGAGATCCTATTTATTCAAATGATTTTACAAGCATAATTGTCTTCAAGTATTTGATTGTACCTTTTCTATGCATGTGGACATTTGTGAATTCATTTCTTAAAGTTTCATGTACAAAGACATCCAACACAGCCAACATTATTTCCTCTCACCCCAAGAGAGATGTAATGACATTTTTGCCTCTAAGTAGGTCTCATGAGCAACAATACAATCACAATATTTGATTTAAACAGCAAACATTATATGTCTCTCATTAATAAGCACAGAATTGCGGTGACAAGGTCAAAGCAAAATAAAACTGACATAATTTGTTGAAACTATTACTGGCAGATACTACAGTCTGAAATTTCATGAGCTGGATGGCCTCGTAAGAAGTTTCAGTTTCATTGCTCAAATGGGCCTGATCCAAGTCAGTGGGGGAGAAATTCATCTCACCTAACCATCGGCATCTTGCATGTAGATTTAAATCTAACTGAGCTAGACTCCTTAGACTCCCACTTTATTCACTAGAAAGATACAGGCACCGTAGCCTCTGATTCACCTATTTTGAATGTCTTTTGTAGAATGAGATTAAGTTCTTAATGCTTTTCATAATCAAAATTCATAAAGTGAGATTCATAGTATATAAAGGGAATATAGACAGCTAGCAGATATATGTTTAAGAAGCAGATAACAACATTTATTCAGATAAATCCTATCCTGAGTGTTTTTCTTTGTGTATTTATGCCAAGTGACTATATTTATACATCTGTCTGATATATATGAAATATTCAGGATCCTCCAGAAATCCTGCAACCATGTAGTGATGAATGCAGATCAGCTGCTTCTTTATTTATTAGTCTTCCAAAAGTCTGCTCTAGAATAGATTGGGTGCATCAAGGCAAGAGAGTCCTTATTTGCATAATTTATTTTGTTATACAGAAAACTTTTATATACTAATATAATACTATATATATACACTATAGCATATATATTGCTAAAAAAATATATGCTATATAGTATATATACTATATATTAATACTAATAACTAATAACTAAAATACACTTTTATATACAGTACTAAATATATGCTACTATATATTTTAATACTAATATACTAATACTGCTATAAATAAAGTGTTAGCTAGTGCACCGTAAGTTAACACCTTAATTCAACGTAGACAAGTACTCCTTATATAAGTTCACTTATTGAGTTCCTTCTGTCATTGATTTCCCTTCCCCAATTTTTTTCTGTGCATCCCTCAGAGTAAAAATTACATTTAGAGTAACTGGAAGGCACAGAAATCTTCCGAGAATTTGGCTTTTGCTGTCTGCAGTTATCCTAAAAGCACACAATATATGTGTCTATACATAACATGCATACATACGAGGAAAGGAAGAAGAGAAAGATGGGATGTTAAAGAGGGAATGAGAGGCCATGGCATGCCTTGCTCTCATTTTCTACCACCAAAGAGAAGAAGCAACATCTCAGAGGCATGCTGGTGGGAGTACAAAGGCTTCTTGGTGAGCACACAGGGACACTCCAGTGAGAACTGTTCTCTCTTACGTCAGGTCTGCGAAGACCACCCATTCTGCTCAGTGGATGCCTATGATCTGAAAAGTAAGCGATGTGTCAGCCTGTATAAGGAATAGGATGGACAATAACATACAGAACATTTATAAAGAGCAAATTATATACTGTAGCCACTCAAGGATATTCTACACTGTATTTCCTGGTCATTCCACCTCAGAAATCACTTCAACAGTTAGATAAAAAAAGCTCCCATCTCAAGAGACTAAAAAGACTGAAAGATAGTTCATTATAAATCCTCTTGTATAAAACAGTAGGGGTATTTGCACTGCATACAGTTTTAACTTCCCTACTATCAAACTTCCTTTCAGTTGCCTTTTAGACATGACCATAACAGATATGATTATACAACGTAAGTACCATGTGGTAAAACGGTTATTTAAAGAATGGCACATAAGGGAAATGGAAACAGTTTAAGGGATTCAGCTGTAACACATCCCTGTTGGCAGGGGACTCTGGGGACAGCAGGAAATGTGTGAATGTCAGGGTAATCAACAGTAGGGGAGAGAATTGTTAAAAAGAGAAAAGGAGAAACAAAAAAAAGCGATTACTATGTCTTTACAGACCTCACTGCCTAAGAAGGGGCAAGCCTTTCTTATCTCCCAGCTAATTTTCCTGTTTGTTTTAATGATATCTAGCAAATGGTGCAACAATTTTGTCATGAATTCTTATAAGTTGTTAGAGCATGAATAAACAATTATTTTCATCCCAAACATGTCCACTCACTTCCTCTCTTTATAGTGTGAAAATTACTGAAATTGTGACTGAAAGTATGTCCACTGTTCAGTTAAGGCGAAAACCTTTATTGTTCTTTTTCTCCTGCATAGTAAAATTTGCTTCCTTTCTAAGAAAGATTCACTTAAATCATGAGTATAAATGAACAGAATAGTGCAAGACATGTTCTGTGTCACTGCAAAGCTGTTCCAGAGACACTAAAAATGCAAGGTTCAAGAGAGCCACTAATCTATGTCCTCTACACAAAAGAGAGGGTAGCCTTATGAATAGTAAATTGAAAGTCTTTTATCTCTAATGTCAACTTAATGACTTAAATGTTTCATCTTATTGCAAGAAATCCAAGTCACTGTAATCCTATGACATGCTATGAAACAAAACCTAATCTTTTTTAAAGATGTTAGCATTTTCAGTGAGAACCAGGGACCTGAAGAGGGTAAATATGAACAATGACCTGACATCAGCAAGTGCTTTTATTCATTTGAAACTAATGTTAAGCTTCACTTAACCATCATATTAAAAGAGTTCTTGTTGTAGTAGGAGACTTTTACTCTTCGTGAACATAATGAAGTGCTCTTATCTTTGAAACACATCAAAGCTTTTCTGAATGAGAATAAAAGTCTTTGCAGTGCTCTCCTCTACTACGGTGACAAAGAAATTTAAGGCAGAATATAATATTATCCTGTGTGGATTTTCAGACTGAATGGACAGATTGATAAATGGTGAAGATGGAACGAACCTTCATGTTCAAAATCCTGCATTAATAAGCAAAAGTTTGATGTATCATCCGGTTACATTATGAGCTAAAGAATGGTTTCAATTTAAGTGGCTCCCCTGAACACTCAATCAGTTTGCACTTTAAAAATATGAGGGAATTTTCTCAGAACTGATGAATGTGAAATATTCGTAGCAGGGCAAAGGCAAAACCATAATAGCCTTTCCCCTCATTTGGATTGGTTTCTGCTTCTTTGCTCAGTGACACCTGTAATCATAAAATTAACCCTTTTGTTCTTTCCCTGGGTCCAGTTCCTGAGAGGAGGGCTCCAACCCCAGTATCGGTATAATCTTCACAAAATTAATTGTCGCCTTTTGGCCAGGGTGACCCTGATGGCACCAATAGGTCTTCTGATCAGTCTCTCCAGGGACCCGCACCCCAGTCCATGGGCCCAGACTCCTCCCCAGACTGACCCATCCCACCTCTGTCACTGCTGCAGATAGGAGCAGCTAGGGGATATCACCATGCAATGGTTCCTGTTGGGCCAACCCTGGCCCCTAGGCATCCCCCATCACATCCACCTGCCCCTTCCCTGTCATCCCAGGCTGCCCTGATGAGGGAAGCACAGTGTCCTCTTTCCCTGGGAAAGGGGATCCTTGTGCCTCCCTGTGGGAAGGGGGTACCCAGAGCCTGAGCACAACAGCTAACCCCAGCGTCCTTTTGGGGCTGTTCTCCCCACCGCAAGTGCCCCAGGTCCTAGTTCTACCTTGTATGTGCAGTTGCCTGGCTGTAACACCACCCCTGCCTGCACCACCACCCCTGCCTGCTCCCAAGAGACCTACTGAGTCTGGTAACCCTCCTATACTCTGAAGATTGTAACCCAGGAATAACCACAATAGCCACACCAAATGTGACATCCCACGGCTATATCATGTCCTCACACAAGCACAGCATCACCACTGAGATCCTTTAGCTCTACCCAGCCCCACAGGCTGCAGTACATCCCTGGCCTGCCCAGGCCCCACAGCCATGCCCTGCCCCAGCAAACAAGCCTTGTCCTAACCTGTATGAGTACAGCAACTTTGCTGATGTATTTAACAAAGGGGAAGAAACCCTGCTGCCCCATTGCCTGCATAACTGCCCAGTGCTCTGATCCCAGGAGAGAAGGTACCCTTTAGGCACATCTGTGCCTTGCCACATCCTAAATTAGCTGCCCTTGAGAAGTACCTCAAGAACAGTGGGACTGAGGCTGATCTGCCCCTTCAGCTCTCCTGCTGAGCCCTCATATATTTTATCAAAAAGAAGTATGGGGATCTTAGCCTGGGAGAAGATTACAGACATGCCAGTGAAAAACCAGCATCCCTTGCCTCTCCCCCAGAGCTCCTTGAATGTCTTCAGGAGCTTGACATTTCACTAAGCTGGACCTGTGAAGAGCTCCCAATTTGCTCCAAATCGGGCAAGGGAATGAGTGAAAAACCTGTTCTCTGCACCAAGCATGGACACAATAGTTGTCCTGTGGTGCCACTTGGTCTACTCAGGGCTCCGATCACCTTCCAGCACTTTTTGATTTCACAGTAGAGGCCACCCTTGCAGGGAAATACAATGTCCTAGAGACTTTAGACCTGTTTACCAAGAAAGTTCACTTCGTCCACCTCAGGAAGCACTCATGACTTTACAGGCTGTTTAACTTGTCCTACAGCATGATCCTTGATGCTCTGGCCTCCCACACCGCATCACCTTGTTCACAGCCAGATATTGGAAAGAGCTCATGGGAAGTATCTTCCAAACCCAGCCCTTGTAAGTTGTGAGGACACACCTTGCTGGCAGGAGAGTTTGTTGACAGGGCCTTGAGGGCACCACCAGGACTGACTGTCCCTGCCAAACCTCCCAGGGCTCCCCCTACCCATTCCCACAGCCCTATACCCCATTTCAGCTCAGGCCAGGGCTGTTCATTCTTGGACTGAGGACTAAAAAGTTCTCAACAGGGTAACACACAGGCAACAGTGGTTCTGCGTTTGCAATAGCTACTTTACAGTGATGGCCGAATTTTCCAATCTCTCTTCCTTTTTCTTAAAGTAGGAGATATTTGTAATGGAAACAAGGGAAGACTGTCTCTTCTGTACCTGTGTTACAAAGCATCATTTCCAGAGAATATAATTATTCTGTTTTAACAGTTTTAGTAAGATGTTATTGTCAGTAGATGGAACAAGGACACAGGATGAGTAAAAATGCCTGGATTTTTAATGTTAATTTTCACAATTTCATTTAATGCCTCTTTTCTTTTAAGATCTTTTTATGCTAGGAAATACCATTCACTGCACTAATACTATACCATAAACAATAATATTAAGGCTCTTGTAAATAAGTGTTGCTTGCAATAAAGTCAATGCTACAAAATAGCTAACTAAAAAAATTATAGTTCTCAATTTGCCAAAACAAAAAATACTGGCAATGAAGTACAAACCGCAGAGAATGTCAGTCTTATATTAAATTACCCCTTAAGTACAAATTTTAGGCTGTTTTTGCAAGACTGAATATCTTTATGTCCTCCCTCTATAGCATTTCTAATTGCTTGCAGTTGAGACTGACTTATATCAGAGTGGGTAGTAATAAAGTGCCTACTTCATCACTACTAAACTCAGTCCACAAGCTGCTCTCAATTTTATGAGATCCTTTTATTTCCTGCAATATTTGGGGTGGAGGAAGGAGGGAGAGGAGGCTAGAGGGAAATTCAATGGACGTCTTTGGTGGTTACCAGAGAAATGTGTAATGAGCTAGACTGTGTCTTCTCAATATTTTCATCCTGGACAGTGCAGATCAGCACTGCTTCCCTGCAGAGAAAGCTCCAGGGAGAGAACGCAGAAATTGCCTGTAGGCACTTTCAGGAGCTGCAGTCTGTTGCACAGGGTAGGTCTGTCTTGTTTTGCTGAACAAGAAGCGGGGTGAATCCTGCCCTTATCCATTCAGGTGGATTACGCCCTTGATAGTGCCCTCTCTACAGGGTACTGCTTAATTATAGTTCCCAGTGGCAAAATAGTGTTGTGCAAACCATGACCACAGGTTAGCAAACTGTAATAGGATTATAAAAATTGAAAAGGGGGCTGTCCCAGTTCAGACAAGTCATCCTTACACCAACTGAAGTAAAGCAGTGCAATGCAGAGCCACAGCGAGCTGTAAACTCCCTTTGTACTGTGCAGAAGGGGTGTACTGGTTCAGGTATGGGAGAAAGGGAAAGAGTAAGTAGAAGGGAAACTGACTTCATGGTTTCAGCAGATATCACCTAATTCTCAGCAGATCTCAGATGATTTCATTTAATA
This sequence comes from Ibidorhyncha struthersii, assembly GCA_013398815.1. Classification (NCBI taxonomy): domain Eukaryota; kingdom Metazoa; phylum Chordata; class Aves; order Charadriiformes; family Charadriidae; genus Ibidorhyncha; species Ibidorhyncha struthersii. Next base: position 186,061 of record VZSZ01000688.1, read on the forward strand.
CCTAGCTGCTTCTGCTGTGTATTACTGTAGGTCAAGTACATGCTTTCGTAATGGGGCGGAGCAAGCCAGAAGGAAGATATGTTGCAGCGAAGAGGACCATGAAAGAAGGTGAATGCTGCCTGGGACACCTATCTTTTTTGAGACATCATAGATGAAGAAAGAAGCAGTATTTAAAAAAAAAAATAAAAAATCACTCTTCAGTATTCCTGTTGTCTGACACCATGTCTTAACCAGCAGCTGGGCAACCTTTTTAAGGTACCTATTATGACATACCCAGTCTTACTCTTCAGGTTTTCATAAATCATACCAACTTCCTTCCTTTCCCATTAGCTATTTTGTGAACTACTATGATATTATTACAAGCTGAAAGTCTGCATTGTAGCAAAGCTTCCTCTAAAAATGATCTCATCTTCTGAATAACAACTTTACTATAGCAAGCTTTTGTTGTCTGCCCTGGGGGAAAAAATACAGTAACTAGCCATACGCCATCACTCAGGGGAAATAGAAGCTGAGGTACAGAATATGCAGGTTTCTTTAGCATTCAAAAGCAGGGAAATATTCCACTTTCTTTTTTATGCAAGTATTTATAGTTAAGTGAGCCACCTCAAAGATCTCCAACCCAAAGAATCCGGGGATTTGCGCTCTCTGCATCTGCTTCAGTTAAAATACATGTAGTGTTTTGCTGCCATGGTGACAAACATATCCATCCTGATTTCACTCTTGAGAGCATGGAGGATGAAAAAGCATTAAGTTACTATAGTTATAGGATGGTAAGTGTCACAGAGAGGGTGAAAAATTTATCCATTGTTTGGAATTATGGATCTATTCTCAAGAAAAATGTACATTTATTTTATAAATTGTTTGCAGGCATTGCAGTTAGTGCCTTAAGAGAATATCAAATTCCAAACAATCTGAGTAAAAAATTAGGACTAAATATCTTCTCAATAGTTCGTTTTGATATATTTTTACTCACCAAAATGTGATTTGGGGGATTTTGATGGGAACAAATGAGAGACTGGCAAAGTTTTTTTTCACTGTTCATAGAAAAGTAGAAATTCAGCTGGAAAACATTAACGCAAATTGGAAACAACAGCTTAAGGTGTTCCATTTGTAGATTAACATATATGTGTTTTACTGTTTAGATTAGCTGCTAATTCTGCAGATGGAAGTCAAAGTACAGGATGGAATAAAAATGGAGATAAGAGGGACTTATATGCTTTCATTTAAAAGGAATAGTTTTTGTCTTTGTCCTGAAATATGGGATACAGTGACAGATATTTTTTTTTAAGATCTTGATTATGAATTTACATGTTTTCTTTCTGAAAATCAAACTTCTGATAAGTAAAATCCTAAATATATAAGTAATATTGAATATATAAATAATATTGGAGGAAGGGATTTCTGTGTGGGATGTAATTTCCTTTTTCCAACCAACTTTTTAAATGCTGCTTTTTGCAGATGTAGAAACCCAACAAGGTGATGTTGGCTCAGTTGTTATTTAGAGGGAAAGTGCAGATTACTTGATAGTCACCTGAGGTCTTCAAAACACATTGATGGCACATCAAGAACTACCTTCTAAGCCAGCTGAGAGTTTTATTGGCCTAGATAGACATTACTTAGCCTGAGAAATCCACTGGGAGCCAGACACAATTTAATATTATTAGAATGGTGTATTATTCATATACATTATGTTAAGAATTACATATTAAAGATGTAAAATATTTTCCAAACAGAGCACAATTGCTTACTGGCAATACTGCCCGGCACTTCAGTCACTGTGAAGCAAGATATTGCTGCTCTTTGCTATTTAAACACAGACTTAAGGTTATAACTCAGAATTATTGTCTTTTCTGTTGTGTACTCTGTTGTATTTCTCACTGCCATATTTCTTGAATGCTTGGCAAAGCAGAGATTCTTAGCTGAGTTTTCATGATATGCAGTGTCACTGAGTGACACATGACTTGACTCGTCTTTACAAAAATTCCTCTTCAGTGCTTTCTCTTGAAGAATAAAATTGTGATTCTCTGCAAAGAAAGCAGGGATTTCACTGGAAAGCCTGGCAACTACTAACAGTCCATTGGAAGCCAAGAGCAACTGCAGAGGCAGATTCTGGTGTTTTTTCCCCTCTTGAGGCATTCATTCTCTGTTGATTGACAGCTACCTCAGGTGTCCCTCTAGATTAGTGTGGTGGGTTTATCCCAGCCCAGTCCCCACTCAGCCACTCACTCACTCTCCTGCAGTGGGATGGTGGACAGAATCTGAAGGGCAAAAGTGGCAAAAAACCTTCATGGATCAAAATAAAGACAGTTTAATAAGAAAGGAAAAAAAAAAGAAAAAAAAAAAGATAGAGAAACAATAATGCAAAAGCAATCACTTACCACACCAACAGACTAACGCCCAACCAGTCTCCAAGCAACATCTACTTTGGAGAAACTCATCCCCTCACAAGCATTGTTATTGCTGAGCATGACCTTATGTGGTGTGGAATATCTCTTTTTTCTGTTTTAGTTTGCTGTGTCCCCTCCCAACCCTTTATGCACCCCGAGCCGACTCACTGGGGTGGCAGTGTGAGACGCAGAGAAGGCACGTGTTGTGCTGGCACAGGTCAACAACAGATAAACTGTTGCTGTGATAAAACACTGTTTGGGCTCGAATCTAAACCACTTCACCATACAGGCTGTTATGAAGAAAGTTAAGTCCATCCTAAACAGACCCAGTTCTCCAGTTCAGTTAGTTTCAATGTTTAGGAAAGCTCCTTGGAGCTTTAGGGCTAAAGTCAAATCAGGGTGGATGCTCCATTTCCCTAGAAGTAGGCAAAAAAGGAAGGTTGGAAGGGAGATCAGAAGGACATCTGGCCCGAGGCATTGCGCCAGCAAGGGCTTCTGTCTTCTGAGGTTTGTTCCCCAGTGCCGGTTCGTAATCTCATCCTCTTTAGCTATGAACCAGTCAATGCAAAGGACAAAAAATGTTCGTGTGGTTCCCAGAAGAGACACTTGATGCCAATATTGTGTAGATACATGGATTTATTTTTTGGTGTTCCCAGTGTAACAGTAAAATGACAAATAAACCAGGAAACCCACAGTCAAAACTAGAAATTTTTTTTCAAGATTTCACACTTGTGCATGGACACACACCGTGCCATAAATAACTTCAGAATATGACTGCTTGTCATTAAGTGATACTGAGATAGATTTGTGGTGAAATGCCTTCTACCCAAAAGATGGAATGTGACTGCTTTGATAATCCCTGGACTGTTAAAAATAATTTATCTTTGAGAGAACTGGCTGATAATTTCAGAACAGGTTTATTATATAGCAGAAGTTTAATGTAGGGTGGAAGAAAGCACAAAATTATTACAAGATGCTTAAAACAAATGAAAAAAATATGAACAGATGAGAATATATCAGAATAGCTATGGTCTCATTTGGACTTAGGGAAATTAGAGTTTAGAGAAAGAATGTGAACAGGATTTGACCTTGTGTCTCTGTAATGTCTCGCGGATGAGAATCTTCTGTTCCATATGTAAAATGCATAACAGCATTTTATTAAATAAGCTAAGCATTTTTAATACAGTGAAAATTCAATAATATATTATGTCAGTGAAGCCTTATATAAATTATTATTCCAGATAGCGTCCATTTGAATGTAATGTGTTTATCCCAAACATTACATACCAAAATGCAATTACAGTAACTTAAAAAAGACATAAAAATTATATGTTTAAACAAATTACAAAAAAGAATTTTTTGTACTGGGAGGGCATGGATTCAAACAGTAGTTCACTTGTTACTATCCTGATATCACATTGAGAAAATAATAAATGACAAAATGGATATTCTCAAATGGAGATCTGATTTGTCAAATTGTGCTGAAGAATAGGGGCCAACTTTTCAACCTTTTATATGTAGAGTTCCAAGAGACATTTGCAGTGGATTCTGAATGGGTTTTGAGGGGCTCCTAGAACAGCTTCAATATTTTTAAACCTCCAAAGTTAATACTCTTGATGCAAGCCAAAGTTCAGACTAAGACTTCACCTAATATAATTTCGTTTCTAGAATTTTACGAACTGTGTAAGCATTTTTTTTTCTCCATGTGGGTTACAACACAGGCTTTTTTTTTTTCCTGGTTTTCAATATAATCACATTTCAAGAAAACAGAAGATATTTTCAATCTTGGCAAAACAAGAATATATTTTTCAATGGAAGTGGGCAGATATTAACTTATGGGACAAAAGAAAGGCAGTGGCATTCTCCATCTGTCCAGTAGGAATAAAATAAAATAATGTAAAGCATTTATTAGCATTGTGAAGGCTCTTCTTGAGCTGACAGAGAAATCTTGTCCCAGATGCAAGCCTGCTGCTAGTGAATCCATTTGCAAATGTGAAGTCCAAATTAATGCAGAAGTAAAACTAGAAGCTGCAGACCTATTACCTTTACAACAACAGATACCTATGCAGCAAAGATGGAAAAGAGCTGCAGCTGAAGACAGTAAAATACTCTACCCACGCGCAGCTGAAACTTCTTTGAGCTTTCAAAGGACTCAACAATAAAGACTCCCTACTGGGATCCATGATGCAATACCCATAACTGATAATCATAGGAGAAAGAAGCATTACATATTTAGAATAGATCCTCAGTGTTTGCTTCTGTGTTGACATATAGTCGTCTAGTATGAGCCTGCTTCATCACTTACTGGAGAATGTTAAATTCTGAATGTACCTATCAAATTAAAATTAACTTGCCTATGACACAGCATATCACATCTCTCTAACACTGAATTCTTCCAATTTCTTTTGAAATATCAATACCTCTGTGGTGGAAGACATTGGTTATACATCAGTTCTGCATGGATGTATCTTAAATTCTTTAACAGAACTATGCTTGTGAATATTTTAAATAAAAATGACAATGCAGTTTCAACCCCAGCAACACATTTAACACACCATCTCTGCTTTAACATTTTGCAACTTTACCAAGCATTGTTTATGTGTAGGTACTATGTTTGTCCTCCTTAGATAACCATGACACCTACATTGCAAATGAAGGAAGTGTAAGGATTACATACATAGGATAATAATTTTTAGTTTTTTTTTAAAAAGAGGCAAAGACAAGGAAATGGGAGAAAAGGTATGGAGTAGAAATAACAAAAAGAAGCAGAAGAAAGGAGGAAGAGAAAGAATACAAAGAGCAGAAAAGACGACAAAGACAGACATACTTTTTTTCTCTTCTGTTCTTCAAGAAAACTGACATAAAAGAAGCACATAAGAGGTAATAAGTTATGGATGAGATAAGTGGAGCTATTTATTTTAAGAGAACACTTAAAACAACTATGTAAAAATAAAATCACACAAAAGTTTAGCTTTTGATATTAGAATATATCAAAAGTATGACTCTGTGACAAGCTGAAGTTGGATTGATCTGGCTATAAATGAAACAAGGTCCCAGTGGGACATTTTTGTATTTGGAGAGGATATAATACATTTTGGTTTATATTATTTTTCACTGCTGATGCTGGCTATGTATTTCAAAATTAGATTTCCTGAAAGAAAACATAATAAGCATTTCAAAAAAAAGCAAACTACATTCAAAAGGTATCAGAACAATAGATACTTTTATTTTTATTTTATTTGTATTTTGTTTACCTGAAATGTCTTTGAGTCTCTTAAGTGTCATCTTGTACATAGTATTGAAAACTTTTCTTATTATGTTTCTGCATCATATAATTAGCTCTAACTTTTTCTGTTGACTCTGCAGAGTTGTAGATGAACACCTGTTCTGACTCAATGGCACCACATCACCGACAGAGGTCTAACAGATGCCAAAAGTAGGTAAAAATAATCAGGCAGGTCAAAATAACAGGCCTAGTGCCTGTTTCAGTACTGAAGGGGACAACTGAGGCTGGAAGGGACCTTAGGAGGTCTTTAGTCCAACCCCCTGCTCAAAGGAGGGGCAGCTCTGGGGTCAGATCAGGCTGCTCGTGGCTTGGTCTATTTGGGGCTTGCCACTCAACCCCAGTAAGGCTTCAGCTTTTCTGACACCATCCCTATATTCCTGGGCAATATTTATAGATTCCTCCTGTGCAGTTCATCCCTGCTTCCACATGTGCTGCCTTTCTGCATGAGGGATCTAGCCATCCTAGGCAAGCCCCTCTCCTGATATGGATTGAGAAGAAGTAATGGTTAAGACTAATTTCCTTATAATATTTATAAGGAATAGGTTTGTCAGCTCAGAGAAAAGGAAAAATACAAATTAAAAAATAAACAACCAAAAAACAAACCAAAACCAAACAACCAACAAAAATTAGCAGAACAAATGTCCTTACTGATGGGAATGATTTTGTTTTCTGTTTAATGTTGGTACATACTCTTTGTTTGGGTATAGGATTCTCTGCTTTCACAACACTCAAATCTGATAAAACAGTCTACTCTCTCTGCATGGCTTAATTTTAGGTCTTCAGTTAAATCCTCGGGCACCTTAGTAAAACATTACCTGTGTCCACATTTCTATGCATAATTTAGACCCACATTGCCCCAGATTAATATATGTGAAGCACAAATGAGGATGCTGTTGTCAATAAAGAGCACAAAGGAGGAGACATATCTAGGGAAAGCTATAAATACCACACTTATCTTGACAAGTACCAGGACAGAGGAACACTGGGACAATGCTGTCCTTAAAGGCCTTCCAGCTTTCCCAAGCTCCTTAGCCTTTCAGAGCTGGCATCCACCTGGATGTCACCTACCAGTTTTATGAATAAGTCAAAATCTGTTTACGTGAAATGCAGGGTCTGCACTCTGTTACTCTCCTTCACTCACCTCAGGATCATCAACTCCCATATTTAATGTCACTGCAACCGAGGCTGTCACTGATTACCTGATCTCCAGGCAGTTCTTGATTGCCAGTGAATAGCAGATCCAGCTGTGCATATTCCTGATTGATCCACCCAGTATCTGTACAAAGAAATTATCCCAGTGTTCTCCAGAAACCTCCTGGATTGCTTGTATCTCAGTATGTTGCCTTCTAGTAGATGACTAGAAAGTGAAAATCCCCCATGAGAAAAAGGGTCTGTGATTCAGAAACTTTCTCAAGTTTTTCAAAGAAAGCCTCATCCATTTCTTCATCTTGATAGAGTTAGCTGCAAGAAAATCCCAGCAGGATGTGACTATTACTGGTCACTCCTCCAGTCCTGACTCACAAACTGAACCACGCAGTTATGGTAACCCGGCATTAAACTTGTCTGAGGAAATAATTGACAAAAGACACAGGGCATATAACAGACAATGAAGGACTCCTTCTACAAGATAACTAGGGTAGAACTAATTTCATTCGAGATGCTACACAGTACACTTTTACTATTGAGTCAGCTCCCTATTCTATATTTTTAGTCAATCACAGAAAAAATAGGTCATTTGAAAGCACCATTTATTACTCCTGACACATATCTGAAATAGACCAGATGAATTGCTCACTGAAATCCTTTTCCTTTCTATTTACTTTAGAGTCTGGATAAGAAGCTCAGATGTGGGTTTCTGCACTGCAAATATAAAAAATATGATAAGACAAAACTCTTTCTCAGTGACCACCTATATTCAGAGAGCTGACGGTCCTGAAAATTAGTTTGCTGTGTTTTTCAGCCAGGATGAGTTAACCATTACACAGCCTCAAGCGGGTTATTTTCCAACCCTCACTGTAAATAAAGTAATAAAATATTTTGCAGTTCAAAGAAAGAGTGATCAAGGGAAAACTTGAAGTTTTGGCAGCTGATTGTGCCTTTATGCCCTTCAGGCCGCTCACAAATCATCAAATCAAACAGTAATTTAGATCTTAGATATTAACTATAGCTGATTTAGATGACCACTGGAGGTTATCTAGTCAGATCTCTAGCTCAAAGTGCAGTCAACTGCAAAGTTATATTAGATTGCCCAGGACATTTTCCAATTAGATGTGGAGTATGTCCAAGGGTGGAGACTCTTCAGCCTCTCTGAGCATACTGTTCCAGTGTTTGACCACCCTCACAGTGAGGACTTTTTTCCATATGGTCAACTGGAGTTTTCTTTGCTGAAGCATTTGTTTGCTGTCTTTTGCTATGCCCATCCACAAACAGTTTGACTCTGTCTTTGGTCTGAATACCCATTAGGCAATTAAATGCAAGAATGAGGTTCCCGCTGAGCCTTCTTCTGTCCAGGATGAACAGTACCATGGCTTTCAACCACTCTTCATATGACAATGCAAAAATTGGAAACTACAAACTAAGGTACACTTTGCATTTAAATGTCTTACTGCATATTGTGACATAGAAGGCCAGACTTGTTGCCATTCGATAGTTATAACTATAGTTATAATTAACTCAGTTTTGGGCTGGAAGCATTTGCTGAAAAGTTAAACATGTTTTAAGTTAAATGTCTTGACCCTGTCTTTTACAGATTCACCTTACCTTTCTTTTCTCCCCTGCCTTCCTGTTGAAGTGAACTGTATTTTTTTACAGTTGACATTACTGCACATTGAGCATTAAGAATTCTTCAATTTAATCATTCATACTAGAGAATTTCATATTACAGTTAATATAGAATATCTGATATTTTAGCTGTAATTTCTGAAGTGTAAGAAATTTTAACCACACTGGTTTTATTTTCATTTAGTGACAATTAGCATGTAAACCATAATTATTTTTTTTTTGTCCAGCATACAAAATTTTTAGAGGGTTTTTTTTGCATCATTTTTATTTACTTTCTGTCATATTAAACTAAAGGTATTTCACACTATATTACAAAATGTTATTATTAGCTGTACTCACAAAGATGTTGACATGACCAAGGATTACTTCTGCCTCTGGAAGGCTCTGACCTATTGGTACCTAAAATACTCAGGCAAGGTATTAATGTCTGAAATTTTCAGGGAGGTCTGGGTATAAATAAATGTATCTATATTTAACCCAATAAGTTACTTTTTAAAAAATATTCTAAGGTTTCTTGGTTGGCATTGTATTTTTCTTCTATTGTTTTGTTTCCAGTCTACTTGAACTTATGGTGAGATATCAACCTGACCACCCAGATGCAGACAGCTTCTGTATAGGAAAGACTGTCCAGAAAGAATAACTAACAAAGTTTCCTGAGACACATTGCTTGTTCTTGTAGACAGACAGGAAAGTTTTTCAATAAAATGGATAAAGATTACTACCAAGAGAAAACTAGAAAGGAAAACTAACCCCCTAATAATCTGTTTATTTTAGAAAAAAAAAGATACAAATTTGTCCAGCTGGCAAGAAAGTACTACTATATAGAAAAATAATATACTTATTCTACTTCTTTTTTTCCTACTTTTAATTGTTTCTGCTTGGTCTATAATGTTCAGAGCCAACAGGTCAGCATGTTCATAAGGATTCAATCTAGTTTCATGTGCACCAGGGAGTTTACTTCCATGTTCTTTGAACTGAGATTAATAGCTTAGCTAACCCTTTCTGATCCTGCCATTTTGAAATGCTTTTAGGAATATCCAGTTGAACCCATTTCCCTATAGAGGCCTCCTCCCCCTTCTGTTTCTTGATGACTTTCACTGTTATTTTTTATGAGTGAAAGGGTATGGATCCTACTGGGTTCAGGTTTCACTGCAGCTGACCTGCATCGATAATAGAAGGAGAAAGTGTGTGATTCTTTTTTGCTGATGATACTGAATTGTTCCTTGGGTGAATGAGTCTTTCTTGGGCAATAAAAAAAAAGTCTAAATTCTAATTGCATACTTATATATGTATATGAATGTAATATTCATTTAAGCTGTCTTGTGTTGACATTAGGTTTCTTGCATAGTACAGCTCCTCTAGAAGCAAATACTCCCTGGTAGAGCTCACCCCTTTTACAGAAGACTGCCATAATGCCAGTCCAAGCATCTGATGCCGAATGGAGTCCTGTGTCTACGTGCACAATTATGTGGGTGAGATGGGAGAAGACAGCCGCTTGCAGAAGTGCTGTAATTCTCTGCTCGATGTAAGAAGTCTTCACACTAGTTTTGGGACCTAGGCTTTTTGCTTCTAGATGAAGAAATATGTAATTATGGTATCTTGTAGGACTGCTTAGAAGAAACATCTGCTCTTAAACTGGGAGATAAATTCATCTGTTTTCTCTGGCACATGAACATACAAGGAGAATTCTCAGAAATTCTCAGCCTGCACTTACCTCTGTCTCAGGGGAAGGCAAAGAGAATTTTGCGGTTGATCTCAGTAGGAAGAGACAGCAGGAAATGTCAAATGCATTTTTAAAACACCACCCCCTCGTTTTATATGGGTGGATCAAAATAAGCAGAACTGAAATTTTTACAGTTCAGAGCAGACTTATTATAGGAATTTCATTTGGTTCTGCTGCAAATACAATTGCACTGCGTCACATTTCCCCAAGTAACAGATGTTTCCCAAATTAACAAGTTTGGCATGTCTTTAAATATGATCCATAGGTCCCAAATATCAACTACTGTGCATGTCATTTTACAATATATTATTGAATATTTTAAGCTAAATACAAATCTTGGACTTTTGGGAGCACAGCGCTAGAAGAAACAGCTACATTTTGATAGCACCTCTGCAATCAAATGTCACTAAGGGGCAATAAAACAGCATCTCAGGGGGGCAGAGCTTGCCATCAAGGATGTCTGTTGTAGTCCAAACACAACATATGCTGTTAGTACAGCACAGGATAGCTGTGGAAATGGCAGCGCATCATTCAATATATCCCCATAACACAGTTCATGAAGGGACAGCTTCTTAAGCCTAGTCCTTTGTGACTCAAAAAAAAAAAAACCATCATATAAGCTTCTAACATTTGCTTGTAAAATATTAACAGTGGAGATGATAGATAGAATTTCTCACACTGCCTATGTTGGTCTCTTGGTTGTCCTTACTGAAGTGAATATTAGCATTCACTACAGTGGCAAATGAGCGAAGGTAATGATGAACATCTTGTGGATTTTTTAACAAGGTCATGTCATTTTACATTTCATCTTTTACCATAGTCATAATCTTTCCATATTATAGGAATAAACAACAGACATTTTTTAAAATGTGTCACTTCTGACAGTCTTTTTCCTCAGTACCACAGACTATTGGACTTCTCCTACACTACCATAACCAAATACATGAAGTTTTGATCCTATACTTCATAATAAAAGCTTCTGGTCTGAAGGCTGATTCTTCAGCTGAACAAAAACCAGCATTGACTCTTGATTACAATAAGTATATGGGAATTTACACAAGAGGAGGATCTACCCTCTGAAGTCGTTCTTGAATGTATAGCAAATATACTGTTTATCAGATAAGTACAGATTTGCTCCTGAAAATGTTAAAGAGCCCTCCTAGAACCTGGGGGAGAAACAGAGTTAGACAAGAGTGGTCATGGTTATGGAGAAGGCTGGTGTGAGCCCATTCAAGGAATCCAGGGAAATCAGCTCAATTGGGATGGTGCAAAAACACCACCTTGAAGCAGTGTACTGTGGTGATACTAGTTACCTTTATTGTTTGCACACAGGATCTTTGCAGTTGCTTTTCCGTCTCTGCTGGAATGAAAATGCCATTTGGGTAGAAGGTTTCACAAACTGAATTCAAGTAATGCCACATTTCAATGCTCAGAAAATTTTATCTTCAGGAAATGACTTGGGGATAGAGTGATAGAGATTCTCAGAGAGCCTGCAGCAACTCTACAGAAAGCTAAAGATACAAAATGTGAGGAAATCTATATCCAAATGTGCAGAATGAGACAGACATAAGTCACTAAACAGCACAAAGGAAGCATGAACTTTCAAGAAGAATTTAACTTCATTATATTCAGAGCATTGGTATAAAGCTGGGGAGACAAACTAAATGCAGAATTAAGTTATATAAGTCAGACTACACACAGGACCCTTGCTAATCTACAGAAAAATATGACCATCCTCTCCCCAACCCACCCCCCCCCCACCCCACCCCCCCCCTCATCCTCAAGAAGAAAAGGTACCTGATTCCTGCTCCGATGATATTAGATAAGTTCAGAGATAACTGACTGACTGCAAAACCGTGAGAAAAAAAAATAAAGTAGTCTCCTGCCTTCCAGATATCTGGCAATCCATGCAATACAGAGAGAGGGAAAGTGCATCTGTGACACAAGACCTGCAACATAACGCGTTCACTATCTCTTTCAAGGATACAGCTTGCCCAGGTCCAACATCCTGAGATACCAGGGGTGGACAGAACACAGTTATTCAGCAGTGTAGTGTTTGAGCCTAATTCCTGCCAAAGATGATACTGCTGTCTGTGATGTCCAGTTCACTATTGCCAGTGGAATAACATATTGCTGCAGTTGAGTAGGAATGTTTTGCAGCAGAGCCTGAGAAGTTTTATGCAAAAAGTCCATCTGGTACACTTGAGAGAGAGAGAGAAACCCTTCAAACACAATGTCACCATAGGCCACAAGAGAGAGGTTTTTGAGAGCCGCTGTTAGTTGCCCCCAAATGACTTCAGCATATGTGTTGAAACTCCACTTCTAGCAATTGGATGTATGTCAGAAAAATGAGACTAAGATGCACACCAGTGACTTTTTACTCAGAGTTGCCTTAGAGCATGGAAATAGGACATCTGAATGAGAGCTGGATAGACAGAAAGCAGAGAAAGACATAGGAAACAAAAACCAATGCAGTTATATGTGTCTGCAGGCTTCCATTTGAACACTTTAAAACTGTGTTGCTACACCATCACACAGTCAGCTAGCAAATCAAATTCCACAGTATGCTGTTCACCAATTGCACTTCTATCCTGCTTGGAGAATATTAATAGTTATGTTTCACAGGAGCAGGAGGCTTTTCTACCACTTTTGATTGATAATGCAGCACAGTAGAACACTTCAGCAAACTAAGGAAATGTCTATTAATTAAAATTATATCCTGTCTTTTTACATGGTCTGCCATTGTCAAGTCAATGATAGTTTTTCTGACTGTGATGGGAAATTTCAATATATGCAGTGCAAAAATATGGGACATTTAAGACAATGACAAAGATATGTTCTATGTGACATAAACATATAATGGAAAAACACAATGTATTTCATACAGTAGGGTCATTCCAACCATACTGCCATGGGCAGGGATGCCTTCCCTAGACCAGGTTACTCAAAGCCCCATCCAGCCTGGCCTGGAACAATTCCAGGTATGGGGCATCCACAGATTCCCTGGGCAACCTGTTCCAGTGTCTCACCAGCCTCAGAGTAAAGAATTTCCTCCTAAAATCTAATCTAAATCTACCCTCTTTCTACCCTCTAAATCGACCCCTTGTCCTATCACTATGGTCCCTGATAAAGAGTCCTTCTTCATCTTTTCTGTAGGTGCCTTTTAGGTCCTGGACGGCCACTATAAGGTCTCTCCGGAGCCTTCTCTGCTCCAGGCTTAACTGTCCCAACTCTCTCAGCCTGTCTTCATAGGAGAGGTGCTCCAGACCTCTGATCATCTGTGGCTCCTCTGGACTCACTCCAACAGGTACATGCCCTTCTTATGTCGAGGGCCCCAGAGCTGGACGCAGTACTCCAGGTGGGGTCTCATGAGAGTGGAGTAGAGGGTGAGAACCACCTACCTTGACTGGCTGGCCACACTTCTTTTGATGCAGACCAGGATATGGTTGGTCTTCTGGCCTGCAAGTGCACATTGCTGTCTCATGTTGAGCTTCTCATCAACCAACACCCTCAAGTCTTTTTCAATGCATTCTCCACCCAGCCTTTATTTGTGCTTGGCATTGCCCAAACTCAGGTGCAGGACCTTGCACATGGCTTGTTGAACTTCATGAGGTTGGCATGGGCCCACCTCTCCAGCCTGTTCAGGTCCTTCTGGATGGTGTCCCTTCCCTCCATCATGTTGGGCACACCACACAACTTGGTGTCATCAACAAACTTGCTGAGGGTGCACTCAATCCAACTGTCCATGTTGTTGACAAAGAAGTTGAACAGCACCAGTCCCAGTACTGACCCCTGAGGAACACCACACATCACTGATCTCCACTTGGACTTCAAGCTGCTGATTGCAAGTCTTTGAGTGTGGCCACCCAGTCAATTCCTTATCCACCGAGTGGTCCGTCTGTCAAACCCATGTCTCTCCAATTTAGAGACCAGGATGTCATGTGGGCCAGTGTCTAATACTTTGCACAAATCCAGGTAGATGACGTCAGTTGCTCTTCCCTTATCTACCAACTCTGTAACACTGTCATAGAAGCCCATCACACTTTTCAGGCATGACTTGCCCTTAGTGAAGCCATGTTGTCTGTCACCAGTCACGTCCTCCTTATTTTCCACGTGCCTTAGCATAGTTTCCAAGAGGATCTGCTCCATGATCTTGCCACAGAAGTGAAACTGACTGGTCTGTATTTCCCCAGGTCTTCCTTTTTTCCCTTTTTAAAAATGGGCATGATGTTTCGTCTTACTTTCTCTTTGTGTATATTTATTCCTATCTAAATTTTAACATACCTCTTTGAACATTTAAACAGGAGAAGTATTATGATGAAATAACTATGTTCACTCCATTCTTTCCTCCCTCCCTCTATAAATTGGACTGAAACAGCTTGCACTTGAAGTGAATTTTGGGCTGGGATGAAAAATTCTTCAACCTTTAAACTGAGGCATAGAATTCCTTCTTTCTGATTGAGACATGATTGTCCAGACACTTTCATGTGCTGTGTCTGTTGAATGTTGCCCTTGCAAGAAAACACAACCCTAAGCCTAGCACACCTGTCCCCTCAGGAAGCTAATATCAACACAGGGGAATATTTCATCCAAAAGATGAGTGTCTAGTACGACTGAGAAAAAGATACAAAGACTTGCTCAGTGGATTACTGTCTGCACTGGCAGTGAATCAGGCATCTACCCACTGAGGACATTGTGAAAATCTATCAAGTCGAAGAATGCATCTAATATGACTGAAAGTCACTTTTTGCACTATCAGTATAAATGATTTATTTTCAATATTCCTTACAGCTGAGGAACAAGCTAATATTGCATGAAAGTTTCTTTGAAATCCTTTCAGCAGAATGAAATGACATCAAGATTTGCCACAAGGCACTTCATACTAAACGGATCATAAATGTGTTTTGTAATGTACTTCATCACCAGCATTTTCAGAAGGCACTGTGTCTGTGCAGCCTCGAGAGAAGAGGGGCTCTGTATTACAAACTAAGGGAGCTGTCTTGACAAGCCCGGTAGGTAGCTTAAAGGCTGAACCCTTCCTGGCCCTTTAGCCCCAGCAGGCTGTTGAATCTCCCTTCTGGGATGTTTTCAAAGGTATATCAGGCAAAACCCCATCTGCCCTGGTACAATTGTCTTCATTTCCATCACAGGTTGGAGCAGAAGAACCCCTAGAGGTCACTTCTTCTCAACATTTCTATAATTAATCTTGTGATACAAATTGCTGTCTCTGGATATATGGTGAGGAAGAGAGAAAGCACCAAGGAGCAGAACATTTGTGTATACTAAAGGACAACCCTAGCCCAGAAGGAAATTTTTCTGACTCGCTATAAATACATTTAGGCTAAACATTATAACAGTATTTTTAAACATGAAATGGTGGGATTCTTGTACAGTCTTTCAGTTGAAGTAAATGACAGCAAAACAGTAACTATCATTAAAATGGGTTTTAAGCTGATGGCACTTGTCTCATATAGTGTCTTTGATGGTAAATGACTGAATTCGGTGATATTTCATACAGATTGTATGAGTACTGCTGGGGAGTTCATGTGATGTCTTTTTGGCAAAGCAGTCTGTGTAGGAGTGGACTGGAAGTACAAAAAAACTATACTTGAGTGGAAAACACAAGGCTGCCTAAGAGGGGTTTTGCCTAGGCAGATAACGCTGAACAGGAGGACCACCAACGGTCAGATTAAACTGCAGCTGAGGATTACATAGACTTTTGGAGGTAGGCGAGGAGATGTAAGAGGCATTATCTTGAAAAGCAGTGTAAAAGAAACAAGTGAATTTGCAAGAATTGGAGAGAGGAAGTGGGAAACCAGGTCTGACACTGCGACAAGTGGTCCCTGGCATTGCACCCTGTGTTCACCTTGGACGGAACACCATCCCATGAGGCACCTGCACCCAGCAAGGGGCTATCCACATGGGGCGCCACATGGAGACCCCCTGGGTGTGTTTCCCTGCCATGTGGGTCAGTGGGTGGTCAGGAGTGGCAAGGGTTCACTTGACACTTGGAGCAGCCACATCTCACCCAGGGAGAATGAGGGAACTCCCATGGGTGATGATGGTGACCCACACAGCCTGGGTGCAAACCTACCCCTGCACGCGTGCATGCTTGTGTGTGTGTGTTTGAGCACATGCACGTCATTAGAGCTTGTGGGGATTAGTTGCAGAAGAGTGTTTAGAAAATTGTAGTTGTTTACTAACCTTTGGTAAAACCCCAGTATTGTGATTTATCTGTTCTATTCCTGATATTGATCCTGAATGTATAGTTTGCTGTTTGCGGTTTAATTACATGTCATTAATAATTCAATAAAGCACTTCGATACTGATTTGATTTAAACTGTGAGAGCTGAGCAGTTTTCTCCTGCAACGGTGGCCACCTGTCAATTTTCCTTACATAAAATTGTCAAAATTATAGCTCCAAGATCTGATTTCAATCAAAAGACTCTTATTGCTTCTGACAGTCTTTAGATCAGATTCAAAATCATTACTAGTGAAGGAAAATATATTAATTTAACAGCAAGCATGTGGTGAGTGGTGGAAATGTTATTTAAATGAAAGACTAGATAGATTTAAGGCCCTGGGGTTCAGCACCAAATTAATACAATGACGCAGCTTTTACATTTATGTTAGTTGCCCACATCATAAAGTGCAGCTACCTCTTAAGGGTTCTCTCAACGACACTTGAATTTTGTCTTCAGATTTTCATAAAAACTCTTAGAAACAGTTCAATGAAAAAATAAAGAAAACATTTAAAAAAAAATAAAATATGAAAACATGCTAAGCTAGTAATGGATTTTTTCCATTCCCATTTTTAAATACATATTCTATGGACACCTATTTTTAACTTTTCTTTGCTTCTTGCAAGAAACCAAACCTCTGCTATACTACACTCAAGCTAGAAAGTAATTGCTAATTTAAATCATGATTTTACAATGCAGTGATGCCTCTTTGCTGGCATGACTCTTCCTTTAACAGTTTTGAAGTTTCCACTTGCTTAGTACGTTTCAACTGAGGTAAAAGGAGTAGCTTATTGTCAGTTTTCTGTTTTTTACATGCTTACTGAACTATGAATTTGCCCGTTCTTGCCTTAGTCAGTCACTGACTCCCCAGTGTTTGTCGTATACCACTTCTTAGGAAATTTGTCTTGCTTTTATGTGGTGGGGCGAACAGCATTTAGCCACATTCACTGTGCTCTGCCAAACGTCTCAGAAGAAACAATGGTGCTTTTCATTCTCAGGGACTACGCCTGTACTAGCAGGGATAGAGGTGCTGCTAAATTCCTGGCTCTGGGCTGGAATATACCCCAATTACCTCCTGTTTCCATACACGGCACGACCTGGACATGCACCAGCCTCCCCTCTTCACGTCCAGTTTCACACTGAAAAGAAACGTGGCATCTGCAGCCAAAGGGAAACCAAACAAGTCATCGTCTGTTGGATCAGGTTCTCAGACTACTTACAGAAGGATGAAGGCAAAATGTCTGTAGTCAAAACTTTTCCTTCTCTTCAGAAATCTGAGTGCTTAAACCCCCATATTCCCTGTGAATTCAATACTAAATGACAGCTCTTTCATATCTAATGTTAAAATGAACACTTTGAAATAAAACACACAAATGCTTTTACCTGTGAGGTATTAATTACCACTGTAAGGACATGTTCACGTGGTCTAAAGAAACGAAGTCACTGAAATGTGACGAATGACTGCTTGTCATCTGAGCCATTATATCAGACAACGTGTGTGCATTTAGTTTTTCATGTCAGTTGTGAAGTGAAACACATTCATTGAAGCTACAAAATCCAATGAGAGATATAGCTGTTACAACCACTGGGAAAATATGTGTGCACTGCAAATCACCCCACACCTTTTTCCCTGAAATGTCAAGATATAAGAACTTCACAAAAATTGGACTGGTCATAGGTCTTCTCCAGGGTGGTCTTCTCCAGTTTTCTTTCCCTTTTGTCTAACAGAGGGCTGGAAACCAGCTATTTCAAATGTAAGCCATTAAAACCATATCCCCATCCTTTCATTTGCTCTTGGATGACTGCCATAATTACGTTGTTCCTATTCAACAAGGATGGATCCCAGTCCTATCAACTGAGTGCTTAGCTGTATGATGACATATAGCTCTCTCAGAACATTTCAACCTATTACTGCTATCTAGTACTTCCTTTGCACATTATATTAGAGAAAATAATCACACTATTTCCAAAACAACATAATAAAATTAAAAGCTTCAGCACAATAAATGGCTTTTAAACATTTCCTGCCCATGATTAACTCTTTGGACAGTGTCTTCTCTTTTCTGCTTATGACCCTTTTCTGCTTCTCTCAGTTTCTTACCATGTGCACTCTTTGGAAGATGCCTGGTTAGTTCGGAGTCCTGAGGGGCTTGACCTGCAGCTCCACTAAGGCAGATCATCCATTGAATTCATCTTTTCTCTCTAGGAGCCCTAACTCAAAGTGTAATCCCAACACTTGTAGAGATTTTTTTTTTTTTTTTCCATGTGAATTTGACAGGAAAAGCAAAGCTTTAACAGAAATCCTCAGAGGTACTGACAGAAGTTTGAGTCAGCAGCTCTCAACAATTTCCCTACTTAATGTGGAGGAGATCTTAAAAAAGGAATTGCTCTTTATCCTCTCAGGTTACATGTTTTTTTCTAATGACTTTTGCTAAAGGCAACTTGTAAGTATTTGAATGTTTTTAAGTCAAAACTGAATTGTGCCATTCCTTTTTTTCTGATTGCTTATTTTTAATATCATTTATTTACCTTTTACAGGGGTTCTGAAAAGGTGTGGTTTATTCATTTATTCTGCTTCATAATAGTATTGGCCCTGAGAAGCTTTATCTTTCTGATTTTGATGAACAACCATTCTAAGGCTACTCCCTGTGACATTCGTTGTGATGCTGGAATCATTGTCTTGGAGATTTTCTTTTAAACTCTTTGTTAATTAAGCCCTGGAGTTACAGAAGTGGGTAAAAAGTATCTTTAAACAATTGCAATATAAGAATTACTGACATTCCGCCTAAGTGGATTTTTCAATCAACTGATGTAAAGAAATTCTGGCACTGTCAGCTTTACTGATTTGAAAAACAACATTTATCTTTTTAAGTGCTGGGGACATTTCCAGAATCTTTGATAACCTTTACAGTTAGGACAAATTCTTTGGTTGTGGTCAGTTAATCTGCTTTCCCTTGTGTCCTGTGATAACCATAACTTACGTTTGCTTTCCATGAATCACCGTGCTTTACAGGTTAGGTTTGTCCCGGGACACAACTTCAGTAAATGCTATAATGTAACAGAAAACCCCTGTGGTGGGGGAGGTGTGAAACAAGATTTCAGGCTTGTCAAGGGATTTTTTCCTCTTTGCAGGTCCTGTTTGAGGGGTCATTTTTCTCACCTCGCACAATAACACAGCTGGACAGTCATATCCTTATAACAGATAGCTGTGGAAATGACGCATTCTGTGATTTCTCTGCATACTGCCTTTTGTTTTCTTTTCCAAAACTTTTCATAATAGCCAATATGTAGTTCAGTCACCCCATTTTGTGTCCAAGGTTTTGCCAGCCTCATATTTTTTTTTTCCTGATTTAGTTTTCTAATCTTTGTTTCCTCACTTCTGTGATAAACTTCAGCATCAAATTAAGAGTTCTGGGTAACTGTGAAAAAATTAATAAATGAATCCTATCATTAGGTATTTAAAGCTACACTTGCTTACAGTTTCAACCTGCTTTTCATAAATCCACAATATCTATGTGTCCACTCAGATTGTGTTGAGGAAGGAGGAGGATGATAAAGCAAAACAATAGGACGAAATCTTAAAAGACAGTCCAAGCAGAGTGTTTGTAACTCTTCTAAGGAGTTACTGACTTTTCTGTTCTTCACCTTAGTGACCTCACCTTTGAGAGATAATGAAAGGAAGTCTCAGAGGAATACATTTAGTTCTCATCCTATTTCCCAAAATCATGAATTTTGAGTGCCAAAGTATCACTTGAATTTGTCATAACTTTAGCAGAAGTAAATCAGTAGCTCAGAACAAAGTGTCATTACCAGGTTGTAAGTGGAGGGAAGGTTTTGTATTTTAATAAGGTCTAGCTTACTTCTAGGTAAGTAATAAGGTGCTGCCACATTAGTAGTAATTTTGCAGGCAGCTGCTGTTTCAAAACAGTTGTACATTAGAGAAATACTTTGTTTATGTTGTTCCAAATGGGTTTGGAATGGATTCAAACCTATTAAATTGCTTCGGAAAGAAAGTACTTATTCGCTTTAAAGTGTTAACCCACACCTGAAATCACATCCTTACCCTTTTCCCCATATTGTAAACACCTGAGACTAGGCTGCCGTGGGGAGCCTGATGCGTCATCAAGGCCCACAGTCATGCCTTGCTGCACTTTCCTTTGAATCCTACCAATTTCTGTTGTTTGACAAGATCAACATGTGAACAATCTTTCATGAACCATGGGCAGCACACTGAAAATATTTGTTTTATTCATGTAGTGTTGCTAAATATCAATCACTTCCTGGTTGTTCACTCTCCTCTTCTGTATTGTTAGGAACACTGAAGATATCCCACCTATCAGAAATCCAGCGCCATGACTTCTCAGACCATTGAAAGAGTGTAAGTCTAGTAAATCAATTCAGTTATAAAATGGGAGAGGGTTGCTGAGGTTTGGGGTTGGGTTTTTTTCAGAATGACAGTTACATTAAATAATAGTTAGTGACAGGTATCTCAAAGTAATTCCTAATATTTTTTTTCCTCTAGTGCTCCTGCATTACACAGATAAATAGATATATGCCAAGATCAATTTAAAGCCATATATGCTTGTGGCAAGTTGAAAAATTTTACATATATAAAATGCTTTTAAAAGTGATGTGATTAAATCCACAGTCTTTTATCCCACTGTCAGTCAAGATTACAGCTCACAGCTATACCCTGGTGGGACTAATTTCTTTTCAATTAATTTTTAAACTGAGCGTGACCTGAGATCATTTCAAATAACTGATGGGATGGGGGGCGTGTGTGTGTGGAACATGGGTATTTCATTAAGACTCAAAGCAGACTTTGTATTCTAACACCCATAACAAACAAACTTTAAAAGACTGAATATTATATTCTTGAGTATTATTGTTTTCTTCCTTATAATGAGTTCAACAGCTGTTCAGAAGGAAAATGTGTAATAAATTTACACAGAAAGAAAGAAACAAAATCTCTCTTGCTATGTGAAGACCAGGTGAAGCACATTAATGGGCAAACAGAGCTTCTCCCTTTACTTTATATAGGAGGAATCATGTGCCAAACAAAGAAATGCCAACTCTAAACAGGGTACATGTATACCTTTTATTTGCCACTTCTACATTACAAGATTTAGCAATTATCATTAATTCAATAGCACAGGAAAACTGGGATATCTTAGGGGCTGTACCACTGATTTATCTGACAAGTTCTTCCTTCTTACTGTCAAATGAAGTCTAAGGCTCCTGAGGGCTCTGGATGACACTACAGCCAGCAGCCCACAGAGAGACTGTGGTCTCTCTGGCTACAGAGGAGATGAGTTGTTGGAGGAAAACTCACTTCCAAGTGAAGCCATATATGAAAGACTCTTTTTTCTCAAAGAAAACGGGCCAGCCGTGTTGGACCATCTAAGGATGCAAGGTTTTCATTTGAATGTTCAGAGCTGCTTCTTTCTCTTGCTGTGTTCACAGAATCACAGAATCGTCAGGGTTGGAAAGGACCTCTGGAGATCATCTAGTCCAACCCCCCCGCCAGAGCAGGGTCACCTACAACAGGTTGCACAGAACAGCGTCCAGGCGGGGTTTGAATGTCTCCAGAGTGGGAGACTCCACAACCTCTCTGGGCAGCCTGTTCCAGTGCTCCACCACCCTCAAAGTAAAGAAGTTCCTCCTCATGTTAAGATGGAACTTCCTATGTTCAAGTTTGTGCCCATTACCCCTCGTCCTATCAATGGGCACCACTGAAAAAAAGACTGCTCCCATCCCCCTGGCATCCTCCCGTCAGGTATTTGAAAGCATTAACAAGATCCCCCCTCAATCTTCTTTTCTCCAGACTAAAGAGACCCAAATCCCTCAGCCTCTCCTCATATGAAAGATGTTCCAATCCCCTAATCATCTTTGTAGCCCTTTGCTGGACCCTCTCCAGCAGATCCCTGTCCTTCTTGAACTGGGAAGCCCAGAACTGGACGCAGTATTCCAGATGCGGCCTCACCAGGGCAGAGGAGAGGGGGAGGATGACCTCCCTCGACCTGCTGCCCACACTCCTTTTGATGTTGTTGTTGGTTTCCCTCTGTGCTAAGAGGGTAATATTCAACTCACCTTTGTGACTTGTGGGAGTAAAAGTTAATTGTAGCAACCTAATATGAATGACTATCTGAATCTATTATTAATAATGTTTTTATGCTCATCTGCATTATTTTTTTACAGATCAGCAAATAAAATAAAAAAAAAAATCAGGTTTAGTTTTTCCAGCTTCACTGTTTCTTCCAGTTTGCTTTGGGCTTTAGTGGTTTCCACTAAAAAAAAAACTTAACAGACTAGCTGGGGATAGCAAGAATGATACACTTTAACATCGAAAGTTAAAAAAAAAAATCTTTTTTAATTTACTAGGAAAATGTTCTTTAAGATCTTTGATTTAATTACACCGAGTAGATTCAAGACCAGGGTCAACGTCTGTCTTCATTTATTGGATCACTCAGTGTGCCAAAGCAGTAGGATATGAGTTTGGAGTTATTCCTTCACAAATAACAGTTATTTGGCAAATAGCATGTCCAGACATTTTCCCACTTCACTGGTGCCATAGACACTTAGCAGCACGTTCTGGTCTCCAGAACATTAAGTTTTGCTATCTGTCCTGAATATCAGTTTTCATTTGGGGAATGCAGGTCCCAAGTATGCATGTTTTCATCCAAAGTGAAATTATTTCCCTGTTGTGTTCCTTTTTGTTGAGAACAGACACAGACATTGACAGTTACTCTTTGTCCCACTACATATAATACTTATACTGGAATGGTAAAATAATCTAGGAAAAGTATGTAAAAGCACATGTTTTATTTCTGTATCTTTATGTTGTATTTCCCCTGAAAGTTTTCCTAATTTTGTAGTTATTTATAGAAACCCATGTTTGTAAAGCAATAACTTGAAGATACTTCCTACTTATAGGCCAAAAATTATTCCAAAGTGTAATAAACTCACATGCCAAAAGCCAATTTTTATGAGTCCAATAAATGGCTTTGCTTCCTAATAGCCAGTTCTATTGAGCTATTATCCTAAGATGTGCTGTAAGTATTAGAGAGATATGAACTAAAAATAATATTCACTTTTTTAAAGCACTGGGTTAGGTTGGACATATTGAAATAAATAATTGAATTGAAGTAGCACAGCCATGCTTGTAGTTTAGAAAGAAAATCGTGTTGCTTTTTGAATTACAGCATTCCAGTGCCATTGGAATCATACTACATCTCCAGCTGTGGAATACATGGTGTTTTCCAAAGTCCCAGCACCCAGGTGCTTGCCCTGGCCCCAGATAGCTGCACATCAAGCCAAGGCCTGAGTCCTACCCCCTAACTGTGTAGGTGCTTTTTCAGGTGAAGACCTGGATTCACATGGAGGGACTTACACCTCCCTGGATGGGGTGTATTTGGGGAATAAGAAGAAACCACACTGTCATCCAGCAGCGCAGACACAGCTCTAGAGTTCAAACCATTAAATACACTGGAGCAGAAGTTTGAGGTGGTCCCTGCACAGCACTCCTATGCCTGCCCTCATAAAATAACAGCATAAGGGCCAAAAGATTGTTCTTGCGCCATGACAATGAAAAGTTGCACAACTTCATTTTTTCTTTCTTGTAATTTTCTCCTTCTTTGTTTGCTGGTCTTGAACAGAGTGCAGTTGCTGTAAATGATAATTCTGTTTCAACCTCTGGTATTTAATTTATGGATGACACAGTCTAATAATGTTATTTAATCTAAGAAGAAAAAAAAGCCCTGGATGGTATTGATGAAAAGAGCAGTTTCAAATTAATGTTACAAAAATCAATAAAAATATACTAGAATCAGTATATGGCTAGTGTTGTGGATGTGAGAAACTAGAGATCTACAGTCTGACCCCAGTAGTGATAACTTCTTGCAAATTAATTTATTTAGGGAAGATGTCTATAATTCTTCATGCTTCATTATACTGGCAAGCACATGACCTGCCACTATAATTTGCAAGTAAGCATGATGTCATTTTAATGAAACATCAAGCAGGGTAATTCAAAAGGAAATGCCTACTATAAAAGAGCTATTAAATAATACTTAGCAATTATGGAGCGATTTTCTACTTCAAAGCCCTTCACAAACAGTCACTAATGAATTTGCATAATCTCTCTGTGAGGAGGAGGAGTATCATTGTTCCCTTCTGCAGGCACAGAGCACAGAAGCAACTTGCCCAAGACTGCAGAGGCCACAAGCATCAAAGCTCAGATTAGAACTCGGGATTCGATGACAGCCAGAGATATGGCTAGACATCAAGCTCCCAGCCTAGCAGGGGCCTTTACAGAGTCCCTAATTCCTTTAAATAAAGGTTAGTATTGATAGCTCAGCCTCAGCTGCAAAGCCAGCGCGTACTCCAGGTCATTTTGTTGTCTTGGCACATGGATGCTCAGACTAGGATCTAACACAGTGCTACCCCATGACCTGCAAACCTGCACCCTCAGGTCTCCTTACAAGAGAGTACCCAGGGAAATGGCACACACCACAGCCTCATCCTGATAGACAGTCAGGATGCAAACATATATGTGCATCCAGACCCAGGAAACTGGAAACACGCTTATTTACCTCAGTTTAGACATCCTCCTCATAACTCCCCCTGCCCTGCCCCCATGGTGTCTGCAGTACAGTAAAGAACGAATGTTGTAGCCACTTGAATCTCCTGGGGACTCAGGAGATGCATTTTAAAGTCAGTAGTTATCAACAGTGCAATCATAGAATCATAGACTTGTCTAGGCTGGAAGGGATCTTTAAGATCATCAAGTCCAGCCATCAACCTAACACTGCCAAAACCACCACTAAACCATGTTCGTCACCACCACGTCTACTCATCTTTTAAATATCTCCAGGGATGGCGATTCCACCACTTCCCTGGGCAGCCTGTTCCAATGCTTAACAACCCTTTTGGTGAAGAACTTTTTTCCTAATATCCCATCTGAATCTCCCCTGGTGCCACTTGAGGCCATTTGCTCGTCTTATCACCTGTTACTTGGCAGAATAGACCAACTGCCACCTCACTACAACCTCCTTTCAGGTTCTTAATTGTAGAGAGCAATAAAGTCTCCCTTGAGCCTCCTTTTCTCTAGACTAAACAACCCCAGTTCCCTCATCCACTATCTCTGCACAAATTTCACTTTTTATTTTAATACCAAAGTGCTGGTGTTTGGCAGTTCTCATTGACCTGTAAGATCAGAAGCCATTTGTCATGCATGTAGTGATTGTTTGAATTTATCTACCTTAATCATAGAATCATAGAATCATAGAATCGTTAAGGTTGGAGGGGACCTTTAAGATCATCAGGTTCAACCATTAACCTAACCTGACAAAACCACTTCTAAACCATATCCCCAGGTACCACGTCTAGCCTTTTTTTAAACACCTCCAGGGATGGCGAATCCACACCCTCCCTGGGCAGCCTATTCCAATGTTGGATAACCTTCCAGTGAAAAAATTTTTCCTAATATCCAGCCTAAACCTCACCTGGCATAACTTGAACCCATTTCCTCTTGTCCTATCACTTGTCACTAGGGAGAAGAGGTCAGTCCCCACCTCTCTACAACCTCCTTTCAGGTACTTGTAGAGAGTGATAAGGTCTCCCCTCAGCCTCCTCTTCTCCAGGCTAAACAGCCCCAGTTCCCTCAGCCGCTCCTCATAAGACTTGTCCCCCAGACCATTCACCAGCTTTGTTGCCCTTCTTTGGACACACTCCAGCACCTCAATGTCTTTCTTGTAGTGAGGGGCCCAAAACAGGATACAGTACTGGAGGTGGGGTCTCACCAGTACAGGGGGATGATCACTTCCCGAGTCCTGCTCACCACACTATTCCTGATACAGGGCAGGATGCCGTTGGCCTCCTTGGCCAGCTGCGCACACTGCTGGCTCATGTTCAGCCGGGTGTCCACCAACACCCCCAGGTCCTTCTCTGCAGGGCAGCTTTCCAGCCCCTCTTCCCCAAGCCTGTAGCGCTGCATGGGTTTGTTGTGACCCAAATGCAGGACCCGGTACTTGGCCTTGTTGAACCTCTACCGTTGGCCTCGGCCCATCGGTTCAGCCTGTCCACATCCCTCTGGAGACCCATCCTACCCTCAAGCTGATCAACACGCCCTCCTAGCTTAGTGTCATCTGCGAACTTACTGAGGGTGTACTCTATCCCCTTGTCCAGGTCATTGATAAAGATGTTAAAGAGAACAGGCCGCAGCACCGAGCAGTTGCTCTTAAAATTTCAAATGCTCACTACTTGCATTGATTGTGCTATTTTTCTTTGCTTATGATATAAGGAATTATATAAATTTTGAAAAAAAAAACCCACATTTTCTCACTGCATTAAATATTAATTATTTATTTTTTTCAAACTTACATTAGCAACAACTATAAGTACAGATAGACATTCTGAATCAGGTTAATCAATCTATGCATCTCACAATCTTGAGAATACAAGACAATGTGTCAATAATTTTAATAATTCATACCCTTACATTTGGGAATGTATTTTACAAAAAGCATTTGAAAGCAGGTGTTGAATTAAACAAATAGCAAAGGTTTTCTGATGAAGCCTCTAAAATATTTTTGAATAGTCTGATACTCAACTTTTTTTAGCATGTCTTTTCAATTCCTTCTAAAAGCTTTGAGATCTGCCTCTTTTTGAGAAAACACTTTATTTGGACAGAAGTTCACTGTGGAAAACAAAAAAAACCACCACCAAAGCAACATTATTGAGTGCAAATATTTTTGAGTTTGGCTACCACTGAAATCTTTCTATACATTAGTCATCAGCCTGTTTTTGTGCATTTTCCTTGCACAGTGGTGAAAGAGGGCTTGTTCAGGAGATAACTCCCAGTAACAGGAACCATTGTTCCAGATGGCCACCCAGAACAACAACTGGGACAGGTATTGTAGAAATACTTAATAAAGACATTTTCTGAGAGAGACATATATAGATATATAGAGACACATATATCAATTAAAAACCACAAATTAAGGTTTGGATCATTTCTTTTCCCTACCAGGTCCTTCTTTACCTGTACTAATTGTTCAGATCTACTTGAAAACATTGTTTTATTACAAGCTTGAGAACTAGGTAAAATTTTAGATAGAATTTATTTGTACTTCAGAAATTTTAATCTTACTTCTATATGATGATCATCAAGCAATCGCAAGAGAACTGCTTCAAATAATGTGTGCTCATTTATTTGGAAGAAATGCTACACTGATTTAGTGACTAGTTCTCACCAGGAAAGAATAGTCATGCTTCGGATCGTATGTGATAAAGGTATGGACAGTTATTAATATCAGTGCTGTAACATACATTCTTGTCTTACTGTGTGGGATATTTTCACTATATGTGTACTAGAGAAGTATTTCATAACTCACCCATTAGCTGTCTCCTTACAAGAATAATGTAGTTTAAATGCTTTTGGAACGATGCTCTATGTGAATGCATGCCTAAGTATTATTCTCTTTCCTTAAAACTTGCCTTCGTTCTAGTGAAATCTAAACTGGAAAGTCCTGGAGCAGCTCAGTGCCTCATCTGCCTCTCCAGACATATCCTTCCAAGCTGCTGGAATTCATCTCCCCTGCTGGAGTCCTGAATAAACAAGCCTGAAAAGGCTCACAGCATGGCTCCACAATGAAATGTTTGACTAGGGTTAGGACATCTGGGAACACTTTGGGGACAGCTTCAGGTCTGGAACTATCTATTTGAACCAGAATAATTTTGTTTGGCAGTTTTGGTCTTGATTTGAACTTTGCTTTCTGCCAGCTGGGTAAATCTACTCATGGCTGGGTGAACTGTGGCGTCTGTGGTTTGCAGATGTATGTTCTTCTCGATCCTTCTTCACTGACACACCCTGTATTGTCTTCTTCACTTGGAAGACCTCTGTGTAGCTAAGCTTTTTGCTAAGCTTGAGAGCATTTTGAAACAGAACCTTTATTTTCATAATGTAGCATAACATTTACATACAGAAGTTAGTATTAATTGTTATTTATTCTAAACTATTTCTGGTTCTGGACCATCCATGTAGCTGCTAAATTGTACAAATTTCCTAATTTTATTAGAATTTTCTAAAATTTCATAGAACTGAGGCACAACTTTTCTGATCTTCTTGATTAGGCTGTTTCCATTTTCTCAAAACTTTGTTTGCAAAAAGTGAATTATAAATAGAGCTTTTGGTTTATGCTTAATTTTAACTGTATTTTTAATGTAGTTGTAAAAATCAAAGCAGAGACAGATGAGTTTGGAGGGAACCTAGGAAAGGAGACAACGTGCATCTCATTTTCCTTTCACACAAAAAAAAATTAGGTTTTAAAACACTAAAATGGAACTCCCTTTGGTTTTCACAAGTCTAAGAGGAGAAAGTTACTTATCTGTATAATTAAAAAATGCACATACCGACTTATCTCTTAATTGACTAGTGAATTTGATGGTTGAAGGAAACTATGGGCAAACCAGAATATATTGACTGAATTCCAGACCCTCAAAGACAATAAGAACAATAGGAATCAGACCCTGAAACATTTGAAGACCTGAGGAAAAACAGTATACAATAAATTACGCTGATATATGACTGACAAAAATTTGTATTTCCTTATATAGTAAATGTATAAGGTTGTATCAATAGATTGAAGAAAGCAGAATATTTGAGAAAACATAGACTTGACTCCAGAGATATAATGCCCATTTTAAATGGAAATGTCTCGGATTAGTTTTCATTTTCTAAATAAAATACTACATTAAAAATAAGGTGTTAATCTTAACAGGCAATTTGTCCTGAAAGAAATTTATTATGCACCGCAGAACTACAACAGACCTGAGCTGTCATTTTGTTCTGTATATTTTACAGCAATTTTCCTCTATTGACTTTTGCAAGACTACTTCCACTTTACATTAGTAAGAATAAGAGAATCTGACCCTACAATCATGTTATCATTGTGATGAAAAAGTTCCTTTCTGTCTGGTCATAGCTTATAGCACACCCACATCAAATTAATTTTTATTGCATATGATATTTTCCACTGTTTTGCAGAAAACAAACATGGACATTTGTAGTTGACATTTGTCCTCGACACAAACATATTGAAGTCAGTAGCAATGAAATTCATCTTTCTTAAATAAACATTTATCACTGAACCAATTTATATTAGACATCATTTATAGTCAACAGAATGAAAGATGCATTTGGGGGGTGGGATTTACCTCATCCTAATAACTCATATGAATCTTGTTGCAGATATATGAAATCAGATCAGATGTATCCCAACCTTGGAGTCACAGAGCACGGTCTGTTTTGGATCAGGCCCATCTGCAGAAAGGCAAGTGGGAAACCCTCTCTTCTGAGTGTAAAACTGTGTGAGACTTCGCAACTTTGAACATTTAAGAACAGCTGCAGGGAATGAGAGCAGAGTATTGCAGACAACTCATGTACACCACTGGCAATTTTTTTGTTAAACAACTACATTAGTCATGGATGCTCAGTGCAGCCTTGCCTATTGGAACACCTCAGGTGCTAAGTTAAAAATCCAGTGAGGCATACACTAACCATGCCCTGCATGTTATATCCATTAAGTCATAATTTGAATATATCTCCCTGAAAGCACATTCCTTGCTCTCATGTAATTCCAAGTTACAAAAACACTTCCATAATTTATCGAACATATTATTTTGCGCTCTGTTCAGCTGAATTGTCTTTACTCAAAATGTCAGATAGAACTTTCTGTTTCCCAGAACTCAGTTCTGGAAAATTTCAGATCCAAAAATAATAGTTTCAGACATATAAAACAATGTCGTGGTAGGAATTACTTACTATTCAGTCTTACGTGTAGAGGACATGGGAAATGGCAGCCAGCACACTGAGAGCCTACCTGAGAGAGGACTTAGAAGTTTAAAAGCAGCTTGAAATTTAGACAGCAGTCCAGTATGTCTATTTTCCCACACTAATCGTATAAATAAGTCTTCATATGTTTAAAGTCTGACGAATACTTCTCTGTTGTGACCTTACTCAAAGAAGGCTGAAAAGTAAGATGTAGTACTAGTGGTTTTTCAGTAAGAGTCAAATGGCCAGAATACCCACTCAGCAGGTGGGGGAGGCACAGCTCTAGGGTGCAGTCCCACTCAGGAGGATTACATTTCCATCTCCCCAAGGACCGACATAACTACAAAACTTCATAACCTCCCAACCAAGAGCATTTTTTTCATCTTTCCCCTCCAATGGAGAGGTGTTCAGCCAGTGCTAGTGGGGGTGCCAGACAGAAAGCAAACAGGAGAAATGCAATTTGGGCGGAGTGGGTAGGGTAAGAAACTCAGGTAGGAGCTCCAGAAACGTCCAGAAACTCTTCCCTGTGCAAAGTGCCTCCAGAAAGGAAAAATCCTTCCTTTTCCTTATTGTTCTTAGTGGTTCTCTGTAGCTTCATACGCATGCAGAAATAGCCCATAACAAAAGGTGTGCAGATACTGGAGACCTCCAAAACCTATTTATTATCCTTATTGTCCCAAAATTAAAGTAATTCAAAAACTTTGAGATAATTTCTGTTGAGTACATGGGGACATACTTCTTATGAAGCAGTCTATGAATATTTTTTGTGATACCAGAAGTAAGTTAAAAACATGCTTCATTTTGTCTTCTAAGGGGGGAAAAAAAAAACAGCAACAAAAGAATCTGTTCTAAACTCAGCTCCTTATTTCGAAGGCTGCATGGTTCTTGGCAAACGAAAATACACTAAAGAATTTTTTGTTCTGCTTTGGGAAAAAAGTATAAATACTACCACTCAATATTAATTAAAAATATAATTAAAATGTTCTCTTAAGCCAT
The DNA here is from genome assembly GCA_013398815.1 of Ibidorhyncha struthersii. Classification (NCBI taxonomy): domain Eukaryota; kingdom Metazoa; phylum Chordata; class Aves; order Charadriiformes; family Charadriidae; genus Ibidorhyncha; species Ibidorhyncha struthersii. Next base: position 217,307 of record VZSZ01000688.1, read on the forward strand.
TTTATAGTTTTATTCTTAAATACATCCCCACAGATCAATATAGCCCCACGTAAGAACCAGCCACTCAAATGTGCACATTTTTCCCAGAGTAATTATACTGGTATTTGATACATACATGGATCCTTCTCTCATTAGGGATTCTAAGCAATTTCTGAGGACACTGCCAAATACATTAACAAGGAACTCCAAGACCTAACTACCCAGTACACTTCTGATCCTTGGGAACTGGAAAAATAACTTTACTTAAATGGATGTTAGTTTATGTTTCAAGAAAGATAAAAGATTTAATTATATGTATACACACATTAATTTCCAGATTTACAACTGATGTTTTAATCATCTCCAGTTTGCAATGGACTTAATAAGAGTAAACTTGATCCAAAATTCCAGACTGAGACAGCCACAAATTAGGGGAAAGTATAGACTTTAGTCCAGAAATTTCTGATATATTCAGAAGAATTAATGTTTGGATTATGCTCATATAAGTTTCTTTGGCAATTTTAAGTTTTTTGCTTTTTTGAGAGACATCAGATGGAGCATGGTAATTTGAATTCTCTGTTCATCTGCTAGTTTGCATGGAATAGGTCTGGGCATTACTGAGTGAAATGCCCCTCATAACTTTAAAGGGAACTGTTTACAACATAGTTTACTGACCACGGAGGGTAGTATTAAAGTCTGTGCTTGATTTGCATTCATAGCTAATCCCTGTGATTTGGTTGTACCAGACTCCAAAATAAGCGACTATAATTTTTTCCTCTTTTCCCCCCTATATTTAAAAATTAATTGTTCTCCAAAGAATTAAAATATTAAGACAAAAGGACATACATTTCCAACTTTTTTTCAATGTCAAACACAATTAGGCCTAGAGTTATTACGAAAAAAAATGGATAAAACAATATATAAGACATTGAATTCCAGTATGTTGTATCAGTCTGTGAAGGATTTTTTTATTTTCCCATAGCTTATCAGAAAAATAAAACAAAACAAAACAACTCTCTTCAAATTCTGGGTTCAGTTAATATACAGTAATATTACCATCATGTCTTCCTGGTTATTTCTGTGCAAATGCACGTAGCATGGGGAACAAAGAAGCGGAGTTAGAGATGTGCACATGACTCCAGGGCTATGATCTCATTGGCATCACAGAGACAAGGTGGGATGGCTCCTATGACTGGAGTGTTGGAATGGAGGGATACAGGCTCTTTAGGAAGGACAGGCAGGGGAAACAAGGAGGAGGATTTGCCTTCTATGTCAATGACCATCTGGATTCCATGGAGTTCCACTTGGAGATGGACGAAAAGCTGACCAAGAGCTTATGGGTCAGAATTAAAAGGAAGACAGGGACAGGTGACATTACAGTGGGGTTCTGCTACAGGCCACCTGACCAGGATGACACAGCAGATGAAGCCCTCTATAAACAGATACGAGCAGCTTCACATTCGTAGGCCCTGGTGCTAATGAGGGACTTCAACCACCCTGGTATCTGTTGGAGGGAGAGCAGAGTGGAGTGCAAGCAAACCAGAAAGTTCTTGGAATGCGTCTATGACAACTTCCTTCTCCAAGTGATAGAGGAGCCAATGAGGAGAGGAGCTATGCTAAACCTTGTCCTTACCAACCAGGAGGGGCTTGTGGGGAATGTGAAGCTCAAGAGCAGCCTTGGCTGCAGCGAACATGAAATGGTAGAGTTCAAGGTTCTTAGGGCAGTGAGGAGGGTGCGCAGCAAGCTCACTACCCTGTACTTCAGGAGAGCAGACTTTGCCCTCTTCAGGGATCTGATTTGTAGGGTACCATGGGATAAAGCACTGGAGGGGAGAGGGGTTCAAGGAAGCTGGTTAATAGTCCAGGATCACATCCTCCATGCTCAGGAGTGATATATCCCAACAAAGAGGAAGTCAGGCAAAAAAAGCCAGGAGTCCTTGCATGGATAAACAAGGAGCTCCTGGACACAGTCAAAAGCAAAATGAAGGTGGAAGCAAGGATAGGTAACCTGGGAGGAATACACAAGTTAGGCAAACTAAAACCCAGATAGAGTTAAATCTGGCCAGGGACATCAAGGGCAACAATAAAATCTTCTATGAGTACATCACTGATAAAAGGAAGGCTAGGAAAAACGTTGGGTCTCTCTGGAAGGAAATAGGACACGTGGTTGTCTGGGATATGGAAAAGGCTGAGGTACTCAATGATTTTTTTGCCTCAGGCTTCGCCTGCAAGGGCCACACCACCCAAGCTGCAAAAGGCAAAGGCAGGGACGGTGAGAATGAAGAACCACCCACTGTAGAAGATGATCAGGTTTGAGACCATCTAAGCAACCTGAAGGTACACAAGTCCATAGAACCTGATGAAATCCATCTGCAGGTCCAGAAAGAACTGGTGGATGAAATTGCCGAGCCACTATCCATTATCTTTGAGAAGTCATGGCAGTCTGGTGAAGTTACCACTAACTGAAGAAGCAGAAATATAACCCCTATTTTCAAAAAGGGTAAAAAGGAAGACCCAGGGAATACATCCCAGTCAGTCTCACCTCTGTGCCCAGTGAGATCATGGAGCAGATCCTTCTGGAAACTCTGCTAAGGCACGTGGAAATAAGGAAGTGATCGGTAATAGCCAACATGGCTTCACCAAGGCCAAGTCATGCCTGACAAATGTGGTGGCCTTCTATCATGAGGTTACAGCATTAGTGGATAAGGAGAGAGCAATAGACATCATCTACTTGGACTTATGCAAAACATTTGACACTGTCCCACATGACTGGTCTTGAAATTGAAGAGGCATGGATTTGATGGAGGGACCACTCGGTGGATGAGGAACTGGACTCAAAGAATTGCGGTCAATGGCTCCATGTCCAAGCAGTGAGCAGTGATGTGTGGTGTTCCTCAGGGGTCAGTACTGGGACTGGTGCTGTTCAACTTCTTTGTCAACAACATGGACAGTTGGAATGTATGCACCCTCAGCAAGTTTGTCGATGACACCAAGTTGTGTGGTGTGCCTGACATGCTGGAGGGAAGGGATGCCATTCAGAGGAACCTGGACAGACTGGAGAGGTGGGCCCATACCAACCTCATGAAGTTCAACAAGGCTAAGTGCAAGGTCCTGCAGCTGGGTTGGGGCAATCCCAAACACAAATACTGGCTGGGCAGAAAATGGATTGAGAGCAGCCCTGAGGAGAAGGACTTGGGGGTGTTGGTTGATGAGAAGCTTAACATGAGCCAGCAGTGTGTGCTTGCAATCAAGAAAACCAACAATATCCTGGTCTGCATCAGAAGTAGCGTGTCCAGCAGGTCAAGGGAGGTGATTCTGCCCTCTGCTTCACTCTGGTGAGACCCCACCTGGAGTACTGGCCCCATCTCTGGAGTCCTCAGCACAAGAAGGATGTGGACCTGTTGGAGTGGGTCCAGAGGATGGCCACAAAGATGTTCAGAGGTCTGGAGTACCTCTTGTATGAAGAGAGTTGGGGTTGTTAGCCTGGAGAAGAGAAGACTCCAGGGAGACCTTATAAGAGTTGTCCAGTGTCTGAAGGGTGCCTACGAGAAAGCTGGAGAGGGACTTTCTACAAGGGCATGTAGTGATAGGATGAGGGGGAATGGCTTCAAGCTGGAAGAGGGTAGATTTAGATTAGATATCAGGAAGAAATTTTTCACTTTGAGGGTGATGAGGCACTGGAAGAAATTGCCCAGAGAAGTTGTGGGTGCCCCATCCCTGGCAGTGTTCAAGACCAGGCTGGATGGGGATTTCAGCAATCTGGTTTAGTGGGACGTTTTCCTGCCCATGGCAGGGGGGTTGATCTTCAAGATCCCTTCCAACCTAAACCATTCTATGACTCTATGATTCTTTTTGATCCTCTGCAAGGTTTTTTAAAAATCAGGTCATTATTACGACTGCTTATGTATCCTAGAAAATGTGACCAAAGTGTAGCAGCTGAAGTAATATCTTCATGAGTTTACAAAACATAAGTATCCTATTACTTTAGATAAGTGCTGTCTCTGTACTCATATGTGCAGGGACTCATGTGATAGCCCATTGATGCAGAAGCATCAGAAGACAATTACAGAAAATAAACTTTAGTGTGCACATGATTATTTTATAAACTTTAACCTCCTCCTGCCACATACTAACCTGCTATGTTGGTTGATATATTGTATTTGACAAGTTCTTTCTATTTCTCAAGGCTGAATTCCTGAAAAAATATTTTTTCCAAGTGAACATGTACAGGAGCTCTACATCTAAGTTATGACTTCATATGAGATGCAAAGACAGCAGCAGCTGCATTAATGACTATTTTACCATTACTAAGGAATAAATAGATCCTTGGGTTACGGTTCTGTTTTCAGAAAGCTGTAATGATTTTCTGTGAATCCTCAGTGAGTTCAACGCAAAGAGTGAAAGACAAAATGAAGCACAAAATGGTCAAAATAAATAGTGTCATAGTGGAGTGTGAAAGCAGAAATAATTTACTTAGACATAAAACCTTTTTTCCCCCAGAATTCTCAATTCTAACTTGCTGTTCCCATTGCTATGAAGCTTTCCCTTTTTTAGTGGCAAATTGCATTTTAAAACATGTTAGTTTATTCAAATATTTTTTAAAAAATGTTTATATTAAGACAACTTTCCTGTGTTGCAAGCCAACTTTGCATTTAGTCTTCAAGCTAAAAGCAAATGGATGTATTCATTATCCTGATTTGTAATCTTCTTTTATTTTCCCAGAAACACATTCTTACCATACAGGCAAGATGACAGTTGTAATAGTTACCAACATTTTTTTTTTTTTTTGGAATCTCTTTTTAAAACTTTATTACGTCAGTAGGAAAATCTTAAATTGTTTCCTGTACTTAAGTATAATATATATTTTTGATTTATAAAATATCCTTATCAGACAAATATTCTCAGTGCAGTCACAAGGAATGTGTTGTAAACAATGCCTGGAATTGTGAAGGGAACAAGTTTTTATCCTAAGAAGATATGGTACTACTGAAACTCTTCTCTTTTTCCCTTTTTCTCTCTTTT
>VZSZ01000688.1:222375-267173 GCA_013398815.1 Ibidorhyncha struthersii
ATTTTCCATTTTAAGCTTCAATTAGACTTCTAAGAATTGCTGTCTGTGAAGCACCCCACACACATACCACACCATGTGGGTCTAAAACCCAGAATGAAAAGACGTTCCTTGCGTGCTGTTGGACCACTTTCTTCTAGGACTTTCATAATATCCCTGTCAACACATTACATAAACTATCAGACAAATCCCTTGTAGGTGGTTTCCATGAACCCATGACACTAATTTTCTCAGCATCATAAAACATCTACAAATCTCTGGATGTCACTATTTCACAAAATGTTAACCAACATCAAGAGACTGTTGTAAGAAGATTGGGGAAGAATCTTTTTTTCCAGCTACTTTCTAAGACTGATGGTATGGGGTTTTTCCCTCTATTGACACCAAAAGAGTTAAAACTAATAGAGATTCCTCTGCTCCGAAACATTTGTTCCCAGCTTTCTGATTGATTTAGTCAACTATTTCGGTTCTACAATTTTGGTAGGTAGCCATGAATCTGGTTTCAATTGAGTGTCCCAAAGTGACATGAGTTGGGAAATCAGTCATTTTTGTGAGGTGTATGTGCCCCATGTGTGAGTCATGACCTTACTGTATCTACTTGCATGGGTCTCTTTAATACTTTATGGCAGCTAGCATCATTCAGATATCCTGAGTTGTATGCCTAACCCCCAAGGCCCAAGTAGGAAGGTGAAAAGATTATACAGCATTTTTAGTATGGTTTTTTGTGGGAGATGGGTTTATGAGGAAAGAGACCATCTTCTATGCCAAACACAATGTTGGTTTGATTTTGCAATTTATCCTTTTGTCTAACGTATTCCAAGTTTTGTCTCTTTTTAGCTATTACAACAAACACTTAAGTTTAAGGAGACTATAATCACCTTTTAGTAAAACAAGATTGCCATCAGTTTTTATATAATAGTTGTCCATAATTTTTTCAAAATTTATTTTGAATGAAAATAGGCCAAGCTTTTGAATTTTTTAGGAGCAACAAAGAACAGATGTTTCCTGAGAGCATTCACTTCCCTTGCTCTCATTCAGCCCTGAAGTTTTTTAAAAGCATAATAAACCTATTTTGAAATGTGCACAAAATCAGCCAGTGGTCTTATTGAAGATGTTGCCATTGCACATGTTGATGAAAAGTTTCACCACTATTTCAAATATTGTGAAGAACAAACCAGTTTTGGGAAAATATTTCTATGTCTAGTCTTACAAATCTCAGCTCCTCGTAGGCTTTATTTAGCCACATAACATTAATGTGAGATACCGATGAGATACCATCACATAAGGATGTTGTTCCAAACATTTGGAATTACAGAACTATTGCTGCAATATTGGAGAGGTGAGATGCACAGACATTTTACATTTTAAACAATTAAATCCTTTCTGGTGATGTTCAGCATAATGGTATGAAGCCACATCATCAGCAAGAAGGAAAATAACTTCTAGCTGAAGGCTAACACAGTTTTTACCATTTATAAACAAGCAAAAGTCACATCAACAACAAAAAAAAACACAGCCAGTCTTTGAGGGTGTAACAGAAACTAATAAATAAGATTTCATGGAAAGCTGATTTGGAAAAATCCTGTCTCAGACAAACAAAACACAACCATGATATTTAACAGATGTATTGTCATATTAGCTTAAATTTGAATGGTAAATTTTATTTTCTTTTCTACATATGCAAGTCTTTTTATTTTAATTTTTACTATGACTTTTCACAATAAAAGATAAATTATTGGAAAATCTTGATTTATAAAGGAATATAAACTTTTGGGCTTGTTTCAGAGCTCTTGCGTTACCACCAGATAGATATTTATATTTAGATTTGTCTTCACTAAATCAGCTGTCCAGGTGGAGCTACAAAACTAAATCTGTTTTTGCAATTTATCTCAGCAGCCCCCCCATGATCTCAGCAGTCACTTAACACTTTAATCTGGTAGATGTCCAGGTTTAGACATGCAAAATTCCCAGGTACCTAAACGGTTTACTTTATAGGTGTACAGAAGCTGCCTTGACAACTTCAGCCAAGAAAACTTTGTAAGCCCTGCCCAAATGCTATTGATATTTTTCTCTGCCATCATTTTAACTTTGCCCAAGTGTCTATAACACTTGTCCAAGCCTTGGGTTTAAAGAACAGTGCAAAGAAAAAGACAAGAGAGATAGGAAGAGGCAAGTCCATTTTTTTGAATGAAAATTGCATAAATTAGATTAAAACATACATGAAGCCAGACAGGGATGAATAGGTAGGTACCAATCTCAGTAGACATCACAGTGAAGAGAGAGACTAAGCAGGGAACAGACAAGACAGGTTACTAAAAACATGGTATACATCCTGGTTCAGTAAGGCCAGGTTATTAGCAAAGGGGAGAAGGGCTCGGGGAGAACATGGAGCATGTCAGATGAGAGGTTTAGCTATCAAGCTTTCTTACTTGCACCTACTAATTCTTGACAAGTATGAGGCCAAAAGGCCATAAGATAAGAAATCTTCCAAACTGTGACTCAGAGTTTCCTTGTATTCACCACGGAGAGTGATTTGCAATCTTCTTTGGAAGAGGCTGATCCCAAAGGATATTCCCAGTGTAGGTAGCCTCCGTGGGGCATCTGTGAATGTTCTTCTCATCAGTGTGGCCTCTACTTCCACCAGCTTCTTTCTGCCTGCATTTCTCATCATGTTTAGCTTTTTAATAAACTTCAAATTGCAAAGAAATGCATAAATGCTTTTGGAGAACATAAGAAATTGTTTACAAGCTTCCTCACGAACCTGAAAATCTGTATGATTTTCCTTTTGCAAGAAGGCCTTCGTGCTACATGTGGTAGATAGTACCTAAAGGTAAACATATATCTGGCACTCACCACAGGCTACTAGGAATTTCTAAGTGCTGTCTGTCCTCAGTGTTTTCCAGAACAATGTCTCATGAGCATCATGTTACAAAGAAGTTGGTGAAAGCAGAGAGCAGCTGTGCACTCAGAGCCCTTCTGTAAGATGGAGGTGTGAGAGTTTCAATGTACACAGTATTTTGTTCGGGAGCTAGGAAAAAAGGTGTTCATGGGAGAACATGGGGAAGAACTGTAGTCAGCAAGCATTAGCGAGCATCCTGCATGCCTAAGGCTGCCCAGCTAGTCACAGCAAGCCAAACAGATAGTATGCATACAGGGAAGGTGGCTGTCTGACCTGGGTATATTGTTCTCCAATTAAGAGGAATAGGGTGAGAAGAGACAGTTGACTAAATAAACTTTAGCTGTATAACTTATCAAATTCACAAGGAAGATATTTTTGAGTCCTCATATATCCCATTTTTAGCTTTCCTCAGGTAATCTGCCTAATATACAACATAAAAGGCAAATGCTAGTTGTGTTAATGCCTCTGCTTTTTTTTTTCTAAGAAGGAATAAGTAGACCCTTCTCTTTCACATAACCCTCCAAGTGAGCAATACCTTTGATTTACCACTGTGAGCACCCCCTTCCCTTCTAGGAGTTAGGCCTATTAATATGTAGGCTTTGCTAGAGAATTAAAGCTAGCAAGTGCACCAACAATAACACTAAAGCAAGGCACTGTGTTGGTTTCTGCCGTCAGTACAAGAGCTTGAGATAGTCTTGTCTTCCTTCTTTAGCTTCCTAGTGAATTTAAGATTAACAGCCCCTTCTGCCAAACACTAGGTAGGAGAAACAGAGCTTCATAGTAGGAACATGCGTCCCATCCTCTCATATGACAAGCACAAATACAACACCATGAAGAAGGAAACTGATAAGCCACCCCAGTCTTGTCACAAGCAGCAGGATCATAGCCGAGACAGTCTGACTAGAATAGCCAGTCAATTCATTAAACCTGACTGCCCTAAAAGCACACTCCTATGATGGCTCAAGCTCTGGTCCTGCTGCTGTACAGGACATGCACCCTAACACATTCCAGTTCTTGCATTTCATGTATTTAAAGCATCACACTGCATGTATTAAAAAGTCCCTGGTTGAACTGACTTGCACAAGATTTAAATATTGGGAGTGAGGAAAGATTTCAGTTATTCCCCTCAAGCCTACTTACCTAAAGATTGTGGATTTGCCTCTGTTTCTAAAGAGCCATAAATTTTTTTATACCAAGCAATCAGTTATATTCTTTTTCTTTGGATTTCTTTTCAGCTGGCATGAAATACTGCTGTGAATGATTCTGCTGTGCATGCTGATTATACTTGTAGTCGTTTCAAGATATTCAGATGAGAAGTGCTGTACAGCAGACTAGAGGTTGCAAAGATAGAGAGAGTTAAACCTGAAAAATCAGATTCCATCAACATCCAGATTTTGTTTCAATATAATTGCTGAATCCATCAGGCAATCACTGAATATTTCAGTTGAAAAATGTGTGTTCAAACAAAATATTCATCCTGAAATTTGCAAAGAAAACATCTGTCCTTTAATTTCAGGATAACATTGTGACAATGAATCTACTTAAACTTAAGCTGGCTATAAAATAATCCTTTTTTTAGTCCACCTTTGATAGCCTTTTGAACCCATGGACAGATTTCAATCAAATTTAACATTGGGTTGATGTCTCAAGCATAATAAAGTTTCTACAGATTACAAAAAAACACAGCTTGATAGAGGAGAAGAAGGAAATGTGACCAGTAATGTTGAGACTTACTTACTGATTAACTTACCAACCAGCATACGCAGAACTCCCCACTGACCACAGCACTGCTGCCTCTTGCTCAGTGGAGGCGTTACGGGGACTTGGGAAGGGGCAGGGTCTGTTGCAGAACAGAAGAGGTGGACAGTGGGCCCAGCCACAGAGCAAATCCAGCGTCCTTAGTGTTTGCTCATAAGAAAACTTTTGTATTCTCAAGGAGCAAAGCAAAGCCAACAGAAATGAAAACAACAACAGCAGAAAAAACGAATTCAAGACAAGAACTGGATGGTAATTTGATATAAACCAAAATATTTGCAGTGTTTTGGTCCAGCAATAAATAGGAGGCGCATTTGTTTCAGTATGATCCAAAGCAAGCCTATTTTCAATTTTTTCACTTTGTCTACAGAATCAGTTATTCACACAGAGCTAAGTACATTATGTAGCTGTCAACTGTGCATAAATAGCCATGCCAGAAGCTCTGCCACAAAGTCCCGCACTGCAGTTCAAGCAGAACGCTTGAAGAGGCATTCCATGTGCCTGTGGGACGATAGCCCAGCCACACTAAACTGGTTCCTGTACCACTGTACCAGATACTGGTGAAATCTATTTTTAAATTGAAGAGATGTGGTATCAATAACAACAGCAAGTGTGAAGCAAGTTCAGGAATCCTTTTATGTATAGTTTATAAAACAATGAATTTTCAAATCATCTTCCTGGGCTTTTCTCTTACTTCCCACTTGAAAGTTCGATGTGGGGCACATACAATGACAAGTTTACAGAAAATTCAGTGACTATGAGGACGTCAAGGAGACAGAAACAGAAGTCAGAACAATTTTATTTTTTTTTTCACCAAAATCATCTAATATTAACATTTTTATTTACTGTGGATATAAAATCAGCTATACTGTTTTGCCACTTAGAGCACAATGCTGGATGTAGTGCAGAAATGACATTAAATACTCTTCAATCTTCAAATATACTTTTTGAAATTTATTGATAATTTCATAATCACATTAAAATATTATGGCAACTGGATGTAAAAATTGTACAGGCGATGTGAAATTATAGATGAAAAAGACAATTCAGTTGTGCTAGCTATTGTGGCATGTGTGTACGTGCATGATGGTTAAATTTTTAACATGAGGTTGAGTACTGTGATGCTGAATACGGAAGTGCTATTTGGTTTTTGGGCTCTTTGGTATCTCAAGTGACACTTACAAAAAAATTTATATCTTTTTCTACCAGATACACAATATACAGCTTTCTAAGAAAGAATGCATTCATTCAGTTATACTTGAAACACATTACAGCAGGGAAAATACCATTTTAAGTATAGTGAAATAAAATTTTCTGATACATATTAATTATATGTGCTGTGCAACTTCATATGGAAATGCTAGTAGCTTCCGTTACAGCAGTGTTATTAACCATCAGTAAGATTACAGCAAGAAAACTTGCTGCCGTCGAAGCCTCTGCCCCAGATTGTATCCAAGTAGCTACCAAATATATCAAGACATTACAAACTGCAAAGCTATAATCATTAATTTTAGTCTAAAAATCAATGAATTAGTGGAACAATCTGTGTTCCATTTTATGATCTTCTCTTTGGCTATGTAAAATAGATTAAGCTAAAGACTGAGATATTAAAATAATACCAGACTTAGCCAGGTTGATTTCTTCAGAAATATGTATGTCTGTATGTTTGCCTAGCTAGCAAGATATCTTTGTCATTTTGTGCATATGTTGAGAGCATTCAAAAGGGTTCTAAAAATTCTTAAAAGATTGAAGTACTATTTTTGAACATCAGTAATCTCCAAGCAATTCTCTCTAAATGGAACTGTTTTGTACAAGAAATAGCTGCTGTGAAGTGCTCTGACACAGTAAAAGTAGATTAACTTGCTGCTTAAACTCTGGACTCTACTAGAAATGAATAACGTTCAAGTCACAATATTCAACCCAGCCAAAAACCTAAAATACAGAATATACATCCTCTTTTTGTGAGTATAAACTTTCAGTTTGCAATAAATGTGAACTTGGGCAAAATTATAGTTTTACTCTCATTTAAATATAATAGAAACAACTTTGTCCTATAGAGTATCGTGAAATTAATTCTAAATAAGAGTCATGTCCTAGGTGACACCTGAGGCTGAAAGTATCAAAAGCTACATGCCAGTGAAAGTATCATGTTCTTACCTAAAGCCATGTGAAATAGCTGAACATTTTTAGAAAAACCCATCATGTTATTTCCTTTAACACAATTTTAATACTAAAATTTTATAAAAATAGTCTTCCCTCACCATCCATCACTTGATGTTAAATTGCAATATTAACCTTAATTTGTAACTTTATACTGTTGCTGCCGGTCTGACAACTATACATTATGATTTCGTGGTACAACAGAACACGTAGAATGGCAAGATAATCCTTTTCATTAGAATAAACGTAGTGAAATGGGAATGGTAACACATGCTGGAATACTAATTGTTGTTATTTATGTATTTATCTATTGTCCTAATTATTGAACTGCTCTTATCTAGATCATTGGGCTGTATTAATCTTGTAAGAATGGCTCGGTCTTTAGCTAAAACATCTTTAATTTTACGTTGCTGTTCTTCAGAGTTGTTCTCTTAAGAAAAAGGACGCATAGGATTTTATATCACTTTTTCTATCTAACACAGTTCTAAGAACTGCGTTTGGACAAAACAATATTGTTTGGTACCAGTTCAAACATGGGAATATCCTTCTTTCTATGTAAACAAGGATGGCCTTGAAAGGCATTACTGATGATAACTTATCACCTTTCTGTGTTTTTCACTGTAGAAAAGAATTATGCATCATGCCAATGCCTAAGGAACTGTAAAAGAAGTTTCCATATGGTTTTAACTATAAATTGTTCTTCAAATACGATAATATATTTTCTTGAATATATGCCATTTAAATGGATTTTTATTTAGAATGTCTTATTAATTTTTCATTCTGGTTATAGTCTCATTGGTCTTGTTTTAAGACGTTTTCTCCAAAATAATAAAAATCCCAGCCTGCTCTTAATTTGCTGCCTTTTATTTTTCTCTTTTACCTCACACAGGACAAAGCCTCGAAATTCTATTAAAAGTTGATTTGACAGGAAAATGAATAGTGGTTTTTATCTCCATCTTTAGAAATTCAGTGATAAATTTATGGTGTATGTCAGGCTGTTCTGAAATGCAACCATGGGGTACAAAGATAAAAATCTGCTTACCCAGGAAAAATTATTAACAGACCGTAAGAGAACTGCATATAACAAAAGAGATTAAAAATAGAATCTGGATCTCATTTCATATCTCCACATCACAAATCAATTTAAGCATATTCTATAGATTCTGGTACGTAACTATGAAAAAAACCCCAAACTTTGTAATTCTTAACTCTTAACAGATAGTAGCTAAGGTATAAACTTCATGTCTTGTATGCCGTATACATTGTATACATAAAACAGAGATAAAACTATATCATATATGTAGACATGTATACATTTTTTGTGTATATATGTATATATAATTAAATTATTTAGTTTAGTATTTCACATTAAAATTGTGCTCCTGCCCTGATCTATCACAAGTTTGTTTCTGTCTGATAACAGCTCAACTTAAAGTAACTAACTGGAAATATGTCAGTCTATGTATTGAAAGAAAGTGCTCTAAAATGTTATGTAGTTATTTAGCAATATTAAATGCTGATTGATAAAAAAGTACTTATTAAAATGTGAAACAATAAAAAATAGTTTTGTTAAAATTATTTCATTGAGATTTGGAAAGCACAATAAAATTTAACACAGTATATTCAGAAAATCACAGAATCATAGAATACCAGGTTGGAAGGGTCTAATCTTTCTTGGCAAAAGCACGGTCTAGACAAGATGGCCCAGTACCCTATCCAGCCAAATCTTAAAAGTGTCCAGTGTTGAGGAATCCACCACATCCCTGGGGAGATTATTCCAGTGGCTGATTGTTCTCACTGTGAAAAATTTTCCTCTTGTCTCCAATTGGAATCTCCCCAGGAGTAACTTGTACCCATTACCGTTACCATCTTTTCCATGTGACTCTTTGTAAAAAGGGAATCTCCATCTTCTTTGTAGCCACCCTTTAAATACTGGAACATGGTCTCCCCATAGGCTTCTTTTCTCAAGGTTAAACAAGCCCAGTTCTCTCAGCCTTTCCTCATATGGCAGCTTCCCAGTCCTTTGATCACCTTTGTGGACCTTTTCTGGACCCTCTCCAGCCTGTCCACCTCTTTTTTGCATAGCAGGGACCAAAACTGAACACAGTATTCCAGGTGCGGCCTGACAAGTGTTGAGTAGAGTGGGATAATGACTTCTTTATCTCTGCTGGTGATGCCCTTGTTGATGCAACGCAGCATCCTGTTGGCTTTCTTTGCCACAGCAGCACACTGTTCACTCCTGTTGAGCTTGTTGTCCGCCAGGACCCTCAGGTGCCTTTCCACAGAGCTGCTTGCCAGCTGGATAGATCCCAGCCTGTGCTGCACTCCTGGATTATGTTTTCCCAGGGGCAAGACCTTGTCCTTGTTGAACTTCATAACATTATTGTCAGCCCACTCTTCCAGCCTATCCAGGTCTTCCTGCAGGGTGTCTCTCCTTTCCAAAGTGTCCACTCCCCCACTCAGTTTGGTGTCATCTGCAAAATTCATCAGAGTATACTTGATGTTATAATCCAGATGATTTATGAAGATATTAAATAGTGTTGGGCCCAGTATTGATCCCTGGGGGACCCCACTTGTGACAGGTTGCCAGTTTGAAAAGGAGCTATTTACCACCACCCTGTGGGTACATCCCATCAGCCAGTTCCCCGCCCACCACACAGACCACTTGCCTAGACCATAATGCAGCAGTTTCTCTAGGAGGAGGCTGTGGGAAACCATGTCAAAAGCCTTGGAGAAATCCAGATAGACAATGTCCACTGCTCACCCCACATGAACCGAGCAGGTTACTTTGTTGTAGAAGGCGATCAGGTTTGTGAAGCACAGTTGGCCCTTGGTGAACCTGTGCTGGGTTCTCCCAAGCACGTGCTTCATTTTGTGATAGTCCCCAGGACAATTCGTTCCGTAACTTTCCCAGGGACTGAAGTAAGACACTCTGGAGGGGAGGGATGCCATCCAGAGGGACCTGGACAGGCTAGAGAGATGAACCCATGCCAACTTCATGAAGTTCAACAAGGCCAAGTGTAAGGTCCTGCCTGTGGGTCAGGACTATCCCAAGCACAAATAGAAGCTCAGTGGGGAACGGATCGAGAGCAGCCCTGAGGAGAAGGACCTAGGGGTGCTGATTGACGAGAAACTCAACATGAGCCAGCAATGTGCAATCACAGCCCAGAAGGCCCACTGTATTCTGGGCTGCATCAGAAGTGTGGTCAGCAGGTCAAGGCAGGTGATTCTCCCCCTCTACTCTGCCCGGGTGAGACCCCACCTGGAGTACTGTCCGCAGCTCTGGAGCCACCAACATAGGAAATACATGGACCTGTTGGTGCGGGTCCAGAGGACAGCCACGAAGATGATGAGAGGGCCGGAGCACCTCTCCTATGAAGACAGACTGAGAGAGTTGGGGTTGTTCAGCCTGGAGAAGAGAAGGCTCTGGAGAAACCTTATTGCAGCCTTCCAGTACCTAAAGGGGGTTTAAAGGAGAGCTGTGGAGGGACTTTTTACAAGGGCATGTAGTGATAGGATGAGGGGGAATGGCTTCAAGCTGGAAGAAGGTAGATTTAGATTAGATATTAGGAAGAAATTTTTCACTTTGAGGGTGGTAAGGAACTAGAACAAATTGCCCAGAGAAGTTGTGGGTACCCCATCCCTGGGGGTGTTCAAGGCCAGGCTGGATGGGGCTTCGAGCAACCTGGTCTAGTGGGAGGTGTTCCTGCCCATGGCAAGGGGCTTGGAACTTGATGATCTTCAAGGTCCCTTCCAACCTAAACCTTTCTGTGATTCTATGATTAATTGTTTAAATAGCCACCTAGATAATGTAGAATAATCATAGCTTGTGAACGAGTAGAAAATGGTGATTTGAGCAGAAAAATGTTGTCCCATGTTCATTCAACTAATCCAAACCCGAATACTAGGTCTCAGTCCCAAATACACACTCTGGCTAGACCTCTCATGATTAAGCTTACCAAAAGACTACTTAAATAGTTTTTGTTGTAGTTGATTCTCGGTCACATAAAGACTTGCTTCAGTTTCTTACTTTCCAACTGTCTCATTTTCTCACTTTCATACCTGAATCCTGGTATGATTTGATGAACAGCTAGAAGACAAAAAGTGTTTTAATAAAGAATTAAGATTTTTGAAGCTTTCATAATTAATCTATTACTACTCACATTTTGATGTTAGTTGGGGCTAAACTGGGAAGAAAAATAAGAAGAAAAACACACCACAAAAAGATCCCACCAAAGGCAAAAGCTTCTAGGAAAGTTTTAAGGTAATCACGTACTACAAATGCTCACACTGCAGAGTCCAACCAAAGGACATGAACAAGACTGAATTTTTGGAGGGGGACAGCAGATGAGCATAGTTGCCATCTGCATCTGTGGTCCCATTATGATAGTTTGGCTGAATTCTTCCTGGGGAAGTTTAGATACATAATCTGAGTCCTGAGTTCTCTCATAGCTGCTGTAGTTCTGGGAGAGGTCTGAAATCAAAGCATTTAAATAATGACAGCAACAAAAGCAGTTGCATTGTTAAGTTCAATAGAATTATTCTTGTCAAAACTGTCTAACTTTTGTATAATACATAGCTTCAGTTACTAATGTAAATGTTACAAAATCAAAGGTCTTTTGCCAATAAAAAAAAAACAAACTTGGTTACTAACGTGATTTTCATCATTAATTAATGAAAGTGGACTTTCAGGGATTTTGTTACAACCATACTCTTAAAAGGGTTACCTTTATCCTCTTTGGCCTTAGACACTCTGCCTATTCTAGTCTTGTTAAAGGTGGCCTGGATGGAGGAGAAGCTGATATTTGTAGCAAAAAAAACAGAATACTGTAAATTACATGACCTTGACAGCAGGGTCCTTCATTGCTTTCTCTCCACAAATGTCAGTTTCCAGATCTACTGGTGAGCAAAAGGCTAAAAAGTATATTTTCTGAATCATGTGTGGAAATCAGAGAATTCTGCAGGCCAGAACTGAGATGGATCTGTCATGCATATGTGTTAAAAAGATACAAAAGGCTTCTCACTTTGTGGATCTATACCAGGAACCTCTGTGATTTTTGCCAGAATAAGCACAAAGATATTTTTTAGCACTAGCAAAGGGATAATAAGAATAAAGAAGTCATAGCCTATATGATGGTATGAAGCTCCCATCTTGGAGCCATGTTGTAAGAACATCCTCCATGACTTACAGGACATATTCTTACTTTTCTGTCTTAGGTTGTGATTCATAGCTGCTAACTTTATCCTTAAGGAGTATTTGCTCATGCTACATATAAGCAATAAAGTGCAAGAATGACTTACTCTGTTATTTCCAGACTCCAGGATTCTTGGATGGCTTTAATCCATGCTACAACTGGCCTGCTTGCAGCTGGTGGAGAGGAACAGATACCGCTCTGTTGTAACTTATTTGATCAGTTTTAGGTGTTTACTCTAGAATAAGAGAAAAGCAGCCTCACAACCTCAGGTGGTGAAGTTCTCTATGACAGTCCAGGGAAAAAGTCCAGGCAGACATGGCAAAAGCCAGAGGCCTCTTGGTCTGTTGTTGAAGGGACAGGATATTATTTGCTCAGTTCACAGGGCAAATAATACTGGATTCACCCTGTCTAATTCATGGTGAAAATACAAGAGGAGAAAATCAACAGCCTGTTTATGTTGCTTTTGCCTGGTCTACTGGCATACTGTCACCTGCTTTTCTTTTCTGCTATTGAGTTAAATATGAAATGTTTATGTTCCGAACTAGCCACATTATAGCAAAGGAAGGTTAGTTGTTTGGGGTTTTTTTTTTGTGGAAAGCTGTCTTCTAACATTTATTCATAATTCTTGTGGATGTTTTCTTTGTTATTTATCAATAAACCTGACAATCAGTACATTCATATGTTGCGCTTCCTTACACTCCCAGAATTACAGAATTAATATATTTGCTGAAGACAGGGAAAAATTGTGAAATTCACTTTACTAGACAACTTCATGAACAAAATGAATAACAGAAAATAATTTATAAAGTATATCAGTATTAGAGCTACTCTCTTTCCCCTGTAAACTTCACTTCATTTTTACATTTGTGGGGGTGTATCAGCACCAGAATATTTCCCTAAATTACATAAATCTACCCTAAGGTTATATATTCTCTTTCCTTTCCCTTGGAACATATCTGCATACCAGATTACCTTTCCTACTTTAATGATTCTTTCCTAGTCAAATTGATTAGGTAATTTGACTGCTAATCTTTGGAGGCACCAGATGCTGATAATTCTCTCAACAGTGTACTAGCAAGTACCGCAGCTGGCAATTTGCTGTTGACAACGCATACAACTCTCTAGGGATGATAGGTTTGTACTAACCTCAGAAAATCCCATCTTCTCCAGTTTTATAGTGTAGTTAAGGAGAGAAAATACTTCAGCCAAATATTTCAGGCTTGTGTCTGAAGTCAGTGTCTTAAATCCACAAGTTAGTAAAAATCTGCTGAATACACATGGCTCATAATGACTTCAATAATATTTTGGATTTCTAGCACTACTTAAGATTTATTTGCTATTTAAAACAATTCCAGGCAACTACATTTAAAAAAAAGGAAAAAAATATCTGTTTGCAAAGAGCAGAGTCTACCAGACTGGATGGTGACTAAGATATTTCCCAAAAGACTACTTAGCATTTGTGCACTAGAAAAAGCTACAAATCATTTAGGGAAACATGAATCACTATGTTTTGGCTCTCCATTTTATTAAATCCTATTTCAAAGTTTCTGTAAATTTCGCCCCTATTTCTTGATATCTTCCCCTTTCAACCCAATAAAATCTTTCCTCTTTACATTCTTTTTTTTCCTTCTGTTCTTATATAGTTCTTCCTGGTTTTGAGACTATCTGCTTTTCATTCAGTTTTTTATTCTCTGTGTTGTCGTGTAAGAGGGTGAGTGCACACAGCAAAAATTAAAGCAGAACTTTTCTATGGCAAGAAGAAAAGTAAAACTCAATATCAGCTGAATGATGCAGCTATCAAAGATGTATGGAAGGTGGCCAATAGATTTTAACCAGGTTTTAGATCAGTTCCATGAACATTGTAATAACAGTCATCCATTTGCTCACATTTGTCACAACCCTTATTTTTTTATTAGTATTTTATGTAAGATTCTCCAAACTACTTCAGCTTTGTTTCACAATAGTTTCCACCTATAGACTGTTCCTTGCTCAATAAATCATCACTCTTATTCCTTATGAAATTCCTTAGGTAGTTAGGTCATGAGGCTCATACTCATAATATGTAAGGTTGAAAACTGGAGCCTGACTCACCGGAACACTCCAGGATATCTAGTCATTTATATTAACAGAAGATTAATGCAGCCTTGATATACTTTCATAACTAAGGAAAACAGAAGTTATTAGAGTAATTTTGTCTTAATATAATACAGGTAAAAGCGGTTATAAAGAAAGAATCAGCACAGAATCTTTAAAGGACCACTACCCTCAAATTCAAGTGATCAAGTTCTCTCATTTACAGATCTCTCATTTTCGTATTGCTTAGGTGTCATCATATAGTTTGACTTCTTTTACTATAAATAAAATTAATATAAAGTTGATATTTAATATAACCATTTACACAGATATTTGAAATTAAATTGAGGCATGGTATGTGTTTGGATTTTGCCATTGACATTACATTGGAAGTTAAGACCATACTGAATTTGTAAAATTTATGCAACCAGTACAGGAATTTCCCATGCCAGCCATTTTCTTTCAGAATCTTATTACACTTTCCATGGTAATATAATGGTGCAGAGTTAGTACGTTGCTGGCATTCTTTTTCAGGACAACATATTACTTCTTCGTATGAAGTTCATATGAAGGCAACGTTATTTCCCTTATAAATTTGGCTTGTCCATATGGAATTACATACAATTCTATGAGAGCATTTTCATCTTCCCACACGCATTTTCTGTAGTCTTATTGCAAACACATTGGCTGAACTATGTAGGGAACCATACCTGAACTCTTACCTCTGCTGTTGTTGCTTACCATCTAGGCTCTTTAAAATATATTTTATTTAGTTTAAACAGACTTTAGAGGTGTTTGGTAATAACAATGATACAATGAATGCAAACTTAAGATACATATGTCAACACACAGTGGATGAATACTTCTATTAACAGCAATGTGTAATTGAAATATGTCTCGACTGATGGCCATATTTCACCATTTCACATGTGCACTAGCCATTAATTCTTTCCTTTGAATGTGAAAGCTAAATTCTGACAACTTATTAAGAGTTGTCACCTGAAAACACAGTAACAAAAAACTCAGCTTTAAACAAGACATACCCTTTTACTTGCAAAGAAATAGAAATCTGAAGATCTAGAAATAGATCTACGAAGGGAAAAGGATTTTTTTTCCAGCAAAAAGTGATATGTTTTTACACATAACTCCTTGCTTGAAATTGTTGGGCATGTTAAAATTTTAGTAAGTTAGCATAAACAAGTAAGGACCAAAAAATGTTCCTTCCTCCAGCTATTTTTAAAGTTTCTAATGGCATTAATCAGTACCAGATTTAGTCATCTTTAACTTCTCTGAGTATTCAGTTTTCACTTTTCATCACTGCCAGCTCCATTATTGTCAGTAGACCCTTTGATATTGCTTTGGCTCAAACCACTGACTACTTCTGATTTTGTTTTAAAAATGTATCTTATTCCTCCAAACTAACTCAATTACAGATTGACACTAAAGACCATTAGAACTGAACTCAGATCAAATGATAAAGGTAATTACAATAAAAGCTTCTTTTTTAAAATTTATTCTTCAGACCAAAATGGTATTCTCCTAAGCCTGAAAACCTTCAAGCCCAAGATCAGTCAGAGTCAGCTTGAGGTCCTGAACTAATAACATCCAAGACCTCAAAATCATTTCTTTCTCATTGCTTATATTAAATAATATTTATTTGGGGGATGCACCAAATGACAAGCCAAACCCTATTCCAGCCCAAGGGTTATGTCCTGGTGCTAGTCTCACTAGCCTTACTATAAGCTGAGAAAAAATCACAATGGTGGGCATTTATTTTCTTAGAAAATAAGCAATAGCATCCACAAATGTATTTCATGTAGAAAAAAAGATCTAAGGTAAACTGCCACAGATGTGTTTAAGTAGAAAAGTAGAAGATAGATTTTTTTTTCTTTCAAGAAATCAAAAGATATAGCATACCTCAAAATCACATCAGAAGCTTCATACGCTTCTCCAAAACTGTGAGCAATGTTAATTTGTTCTAAACAATTTCCTTTGCCTTGCCTTACCCTCCTTCTTTGATCTCATTTTCATGAGAAATTCCATTGAATTTCACTTTGATTCCCATGGAAATTTTTACTTTTGAAAAATCAGAGTACTCTAAGGACAGAACATTGTGTCCAGAACTTCCTCAGATTTCTATTATCTGTTTTAAATTATTTGCAATTGATAGCTTAGTAAGTAAATATGGCAAACATAATATTCCATGATTGCATTTTTAAAAGTTTAGAGAAAATAGTTTCTTGTCATAAAGACTTGAAATGCTTTGAAAGTATTGCCACTGGCAATGGTAATTATAAATTAGGCTTTAGCCTTCAGTCCACTGAGTAGCTGTACCTTTCTATCTCCTGTCTTTCAAACAGCTGTAAAGGTGATGATGAAGTTTACTTTTACAGCTGTTTGTACCAGATAATGCACTGCATATGGATAACGGATGATATTTCTTGGAAAAAAAAAAAGAAACAAAAACAAGTCACATTCTCTTTTATATAATTCTCCTCCTATTGTAGATATGTGTATGGGTACAGCAGAGAAACAGGATGTCTAAGAATAACCATAGTAGTGACTAATATAAACCGGACCAGATGGAATGGTTGATCTTCAAGAAATTCTATTCTCACATTGAGTTCTGAGACAGTATTAGAAATGGGAAATAGCTAAAATTTAAGTTGGACAAACTTCAAAGGGCTAAAAAGTTTGGTTTTGATGAATATTTCAGATTTTTTTTTAATTTAAACTGCTCCTGAACAATCATGAAGAGTAGAAATCTTATGAAAACATTGCCTGCAGACAGTTTTTCAGTACCCTGTAATGTCTTAATTGTTCTAACAAAATTTACCTTTTTTCTGTTTTGAGTACCATGTAATTTTGAGTCAGTACCAAGTACTTTCTTTTTTTTTTCAGATAAATTTAAGAATTCCTAGAGTATTCTCAGAAAAGTTCAAAATAAAGAGGAAAGCTACTGTTCAGGGTGAATGATAAAAAGAATCAAAATAGCAGCTGTTCAAAATCTCTAATAATTATTAATTAATAATTAATGAAACAATAACACTTTCAGCCTTTAACTTCTAAAGTCATTATAAGGACCATTTAAACTAGTGCCTACATAAAAATGTCTTCTTTTTAGTAGTTTTCTTTAGATAAGGGAAGAGTTTGGACCTAACAGGGCTAAAACCTAATCTACCAGAATATTCTATCACAAGAAAGGGAAGAATAATTTATCTTTTACACAAAGAATATTTAGGTTTTGCTAATGTAGCAGTACTGCAATAAAACTTGGAATACATTCGTTTAAAAATTTTAAGGTACTTAATGGAAGATATATGTAGCATTTATGTCTTAAATATAAATAAACTATTAAATCAATAGATTATCAATAGATAAATTGGTTCCCCAATTTATTGTGAGGTCATGCATAGGGTATATAGTTAATAAATTAAATAGTAGATTTGCTAATTTAAATATGAAAAGATTATTGAAAAGTACTTTTTCAGAGCTCTCTTCCAAGATGACATGGAAATATTTGTGTTTCACCCTGTAAGACACGATTTCTTTTTTGTTGAAATAGCTTTTGCTGATAAGAGTAATTAGTTTGTACTTTGTCATTAGTATTCTGTGAAAACATAACTCCCAGCTAGAACTTTGTGACCGTTTACATGGAAAAAAGTATCAATTCTGACATGCTCACAATTTGACAAGTAAATTAGAAACTTACAAGTCATAATTCAAGGCTAAATTGTCGTGGGCTGGATCTTGCATATGTGATCCAGCTATGTCATTGACAGGATAAACAAACCATGTTTACACTAAATTAGTAAGTTCCTACTCCTCCTCTTTGAAGAATATCTTTCAGAAGGAACCCACCTGTTACTGATAAGAGATTTGCCATACAGTGTAGACATTTTCAGGCAACCTGGACGTTTGAACTTTCTTCTTACATGTTCATTTTGTCAGAGATCTACCTTACCTTATGTTACATTTTGACTATTTGTCAAAAAATGTTGACTATTTAATTTTCCATTGTCTTCCAAGGCTGGACCTACTTTGGCTGCAGGTTGGACTGGAGTCTTACTGCTCATGGTGCAAGTGGCTTTGGGTGCTCATCTAAGCTCCAAAGACTCAGACCCAGCAGGGTATTTAGGATGAGTTCTCCTCATTGCAGTTATACAACATTTCAATAAATATTGAATTTTAGTATTCTATTGTTGTGGTTTAGGCCAAATCGGCTACTGGGGACGTGGGGGACACCAGATGGGACCGACAGGTGCTCCCCTCTACCCCTTTTCAAAGAGAGAGGCAGAGGAGGGAAAAAGAGACTTATGAGTTTAGAAGGAACTAAACTACTTTAATGAAATATTAATAATAAAATAAAAAGGAAATAATGAAATATATACAAAGCCGTATCAAGCTCCCAGGATGACAATCACGACACCGGCTGGCACTGGGGCAGTCCCAGACTGGAGTCAGTGACAGACAGGAACTGGATTCCAGATCTGCATTGAGGATCGGCATCGAAGGCAGACAAACATACAGAGTCCTTCTCAGACTTCGGCCACTGAAGAAAGAAAGAGAGCTGACCCTTTGATCCCTTGGCTTTTATACTGAGAATGAGGCAGATGGGACAGAATACCCTGTTGGTCAGTTTTGGGTCACCTGTCCTGTCCGCTCCTCCCCACAGGTGGGACCCCACTGCGCCTTTCCGCTTCGAACCCTCCAACAGGGCAAATAACAAATTTGGTTGCCCTTGGATGTTATAGCAGTAAGTATAAGGAGGAGCCTCTCTGCATACCATGCCTGGGCATCAGCTATAAACATAGGTCTTACCACTCTGAGAGTGAACAGTGTCTGCACAATATGCTGTTAATTTCAGTACTTAGAAGAAGCCCAGCTAAGAAGGAAAGTTACTAAACAAAATTGGTCCTGTTTTACCTCAAACCAGGACATCTATATTCCATACTAAATCATAATAAAAGCACAGTAATTATTCCCTTGAACAAGAAATAACATTTCATATTATAAGGTGGTTTTTTTTTTTCATTTGGTATTTTTATAATTTTTTTATGCTGGTAATTTTTTTCATTCTTATTTCAACCATAGATCCTTCCTTAATTGATTTTGAAAGACATAACATTTTTATTCTTATTATATTATAGACAGATGTCTCACTTTCTCAATAAATATCTAATGTAGCATTTATCAGTCTATAAAGCACTGAGTATGAATCAATACCTCTCCACTAATTACCTGAATACCACAGTTGTATAATCTAACACTTCTACTTTACCATAGCAACAAAAAAGCAGCTAAATGAAGAAGTAGTGAGTAGTAGTAGCTTTAGCAATGAAGGAATAAAGAGGGAAAATCTGAAAATATGAGACCACTGCATAGAGAAAGATCAGTACAGGATAATAAGTAAAAATGGCCTAATGGTGAGAGCAATTTTTACTGAACAAAAGAATATATCCCCAAATAAGGAGATTTTTTCCACAAAGGCTCTGGCTGTTTCTGAAACACACTGTTAGCAACATAAGGAATCAAATATAATATGTCAGCTTAAATTTATTTTCCCTTAAATTTATTTTCCAGTCCACTGAATATAATTAAAAATACATTTTGGTTCACACCCCTGGAAGTGCACATACCTCAGAGAGTGAAATGTGTTACCCACTTTTCATACAATGTAATACGCTTCCCTATACAATTTAACATAGAGGAAGGAAGAATTCAGGAAGGGATCATGTTGATGTGTTAGTTTTACACACAGAGTGATGACAAAGAGCTAGATACATTGTGGATTACCCTCAATATAATTCATACTATATTTTTGTTGTTAGGTGATAGTGAGAAATTGATGGAATTGAAGAATCACAATAGATGAAGTATAAGAAAAAAATATATAGGGAAATAAATTTAGGTTTAAGAATACAGGTAGGAATGAGAAAGAGGAAGAGCACTAGAATTAGGCAAAATAGGGTTATGGTGGCATCTTTGAAAGATTTCTTGATGTGTATAAAGATGTAAAGAAAAGGAGGCAAAATTATGGAAGTACCTTCCCTCTTTGGGTGAGAATTACCATAAAATGTGAGCATCAGTTAATACCCATTTAATACAACCATGGAATCATAAAATCATAGAATGGTTTAGGTTGGAAGGGACCTTTAAAGATCATCTAGTTCCAAGCCCCCTGCCATGGGCAGAGACACCATCCACTAGACCAGGTTGCTCAAAGCCCCATCCAGCCTGGCCTTAACACCTCCAGGGATGAGGCCTCAACAATTTCCCTGGGGAATTTCTTCCAGTGCCTCACCACTCTCAGAGTGAAAATTTTCTTCCTGATATCTAATCTAAATCTACCTTCTTCCAGCTTGAAGCCATTCCCTTCATCCTATCACTACATGTCCTTGTAAAAAAAGTCCCTCCCCAGCTCTCCTTTAGGCCCCCTTTAGGTAGTGGAAGACCACTATAAGGTCTTCCTGGACCTTTCTCTTCTCCAGGCTGAACAGCCCAGCTCCCTCAGCCTCTCTTCATAAGAGAGGTGCTCCAGCCCTCTGATCATCTTTGTGGCCCTCGTCTGGACTCAGTCCAACAGGTCCATGTCCTTCCTATGTTGAGGGCTTCAGAGCTAGACACAATATTCCAGGTCTCATGAGAGAGGAACAGAGGAGCAGAATCACCTCCTTTGTCCTATTGGCCACGCTTTTTCTGATGCAGCCCAGGACACAGTTGGCCTTCTGGGCTGCAAGGGCATATTGCCTGATCATGTTGAGCCTCTCATCAACAAACACCTCTGAGTCCTTCTCCTCAGGGCTGCTCTCAATCCATTCTCTACCCAGCCTTTATTTGTGCATCGGATTGTCCTGACCCACAGGCAGGACCTTGCACTTGGCTTCACTGAACTTCATGAAGTCGACATGGGCTCACCTCTCCAGCCTGTCCAGGTCCCTCTGGTTGGCATCCCTTCCCTCCAACTTGTTGACCACTCTACACAGCTTGGTGTTGTTGGCAACCTTGCTGAGCGTGCACTCAATGCCGACATCAATGTTGCCAACAAAGATGTTAAACGGTACTGGTCCCAGTACCGATCCCTGAGGAACACCACTTGTCACTGCTCACCACTTGGACATGAAGCCGTTGACCGCTACTCTTTGAGTGCAACTTTCCAGCGAGTTCCTTATCCACCAAGTGGTCCATCGGTCAAATCCATGTCCTTCCAATTTAGAGACCGGGATGTCATGTGGAACAGTGTCAAATGCTTTGCAGAAGTCCAGTTAGATGACGTTTGTTGCTTTCCCCATATCCACCAATGCACCAACAATGGCTATTTGTAATTAATATAGAAATATATATAAAAATATAAATATAATTGTATGATAACCATTTAATTTTGCTCCTAACAACTTACTAGTCAAATATAAAATTAAAAGAAATGTATTCATATAATATTTCATTTTATCTTTATGGTTTAGATGCTTTCAAAGAAACTGAAGTTTTTCAAACTTCTTCAACAGCAATGTTAATAAAATCATGGATTGGAAAGATAGAATGGATCATTTTAATAATCCTTGTTTGACCTCCTGTAATATAGATCTAGAGACTTGTGTTTTAATGTTCTGATAGTTAAATCAAGCTTTCATAGACAT
This sequence comes from Ibidorhyncha struthersii, assembly GCA_013398815.1. Classification (NCBI taxonomy): domain Eukaryota; kingdom Metazoa; phylum Chordata; class Aves; order Charadriiformes; family Charadriidae; genus Ibidorhyncha; species Ibidorhyncha struthersii. Next base: position 244,092 of record VZSZ01000688.1, read on the forward strand.
ATATTAATCAAAGAATGGAAATAGATATGAGGTATAATTTGTGTGTATACGTCTTGGTCTGCCATTTGTCTTCAGTATAAAAGTTTTTCCTGACTTTTGCTCATTTGTATTTTAATTCTTTTATTGGTTAATCCAAAGATTAATGGATCAATTTGAGCACAGGTGTATAGTTCTGCAAGTGTTAACATGTTTCTAACTCCTCACTAACACAGCCTAATTCAATGATGCTAGAATAAATAGTAGTCGGTATATTTGTTCTCCTCTACAAGTAAACATCCCGTCACTGGAGTTTACAAATTAAATTCTTGCTCTTCCTTTTTACAGTTGTAAAGACCTTTGGAATATTGGTTGAACTTCTTATCTTGTTGTGAATATTTTCCACCTGCAAATGTAATATGATCCTCCAGCAAGTATTAGCAACATTGCTGATCTTTCTTTAGTATGTTGGATATTTTCTTATCACGGTATAACCAATGCACAGCTACAGATATCTCACAGTCTCTTTCTGACAGCATTTCTCACGTCTGATGCTTCACTCATGAAATCTCATCCCACATCATTGGCAAATGAGTCACTTATCTTGCATGATGATAGACTGCTATCCCCAACTCTTGGGTAGCTTTAAATCAGTGATGAGTGTAACTCCATTATATATACCAATATAAACACCAATGGACATAAACAGTTTACCTTGTCAGGATAACATATGTCCCAGCAAAGTTACAGAAAATCTCAAGTCAGAACATGATTAGATTTCCATTTTTTATGTTACCATCTGCAAGCGCTACAGAGTTCTGAAGTGGGGAAAGAAGCACATTTATTTCCTTCCTGAAACTGACAGCTTTTTCAAATGCTACAAAACCTGTATATAACTTAAGCATATCAAAGGATCACACAGCTTAGTTTTCTGTTGTGTTCATTTGGGTATTTCACCTTCTAAGGCCTTATTTACCTCTTTTCTCCTTGATTCAGAGGACCCTCATGACTTACAACAGCTGGAACTAAGTACCTAGCATTACTTTATCTATGATAAAAAAAATCTATATCTTTCTCTTTTACTGCCAGAAATGAACATTTTAATGCAGTGAAAAATTGAAACATTGTAAAAGGAGGTATTAATGCTGCATGGATTAAGCTGAAACATGTGGGTTTCTCATGCATAATTATAAGGCGGCATCTTGCCCAGACATAGCCAAATACTGCAGCTCTTTCACACAAGATCAGACAAGGCTGTTAAATCACAGTTTATTTTTCTGTGAACCTATATCATCCCTTGGGCTACTCAGGCTACAGTTAGTTTATTTTCATCTTTGAAGACTAAACCTTCTGTTTCTAGAACATATTAAAATGGTTAAGGAAAATGAAGATATTCTGCCATTTTGCTGGAAAAATGGTGTTGAACTTTTACATGTCTCTCAGTAATAAATATATAATATCTCTTCATGTGGTTATCTACACAGAATACAAGACACTGGGTTTATCTCATGTTGGAATTAGAGAATGAAATTGGAAGACAAAATGTCTTGAATTTTATGTATTGCTCAGGTAAAGTTTACTGCATCTTCACCCCTGAGAAAGCTGCTTAATTGTTGAATATTTTCTTAATGTGTTCCCTGTAAAATGTGGACAGTGGTATTCCTCACAGAGAACTATCATAAAGAGTTGCTGTGTGCTTGTTAGTTTGTTTGCTTACCTCCTTGTTTTTGCAACAGACCTGTCTATAAATCTACAATTTTTTGTAAGCAAGTGCTCTGTCAATGAGCTAAAATTACTGTAATTTTGCCTCACTGATGGAACTGATAGCATGAATGGGTTGGTCTAGCTAAAGAGATTCTGTGGGAAAAAAATGCACAGGGAATTAACACAACAAACCTGAATAAGGACCCTACAATTCATATTTTAATAAAGATGGGGCCAGCAGCGAACTTCAGGTTTCCTATCTCAATTTGCAAATGACACTTTTTTTCTTGTTTCTGTATACTCTTTCCATCTTCTTCATCTTGGCTATTCAAAGAAGAGACTGTCTTTGTTACACACTTCCTACAAGCTTGAAGTATTTGTGAAGCAACTCTGCATAGGGAGGGCAGTTTAAATATCAGAATTAATACAAATATTGTCTATAGGGTGGATCATGGCACCACAAAGATTTGTTCATGCCCCTTCCTCAACTCTTAATTTGTCTATATCTTCAATTCACACATCAGGATGTTTTCATAACAAAAGTAGGCCAGGATGCCTCGTTTTCTTCTGTAGTGGTCTGCAAAGAGTTAGTACAACTCCTGTGGGTTTTATTGTTCTTACCTGCTTAATTTCACCATTGCTCCCCTCATTTTTATTAAGCTTTTATTTTCAACTCTCTTTACTCTTATCCTTTTTCTTTCCTCTTTTTTTTTTTATGTGCTTTCTTCCTCAACACTCCCAGCTGTGACTACAGAAGCAATGAATCAAAGCAGTGAATTTTACATTCGTTTTGAGGCTGGGGAGTCTGCAAATATCATGTTATTTTTCCTCTTGAAATGCTTCAGAACCTAGGATATTCTCATCAGATACCCCTGTCCCACACAGTTACAATTTCACCTTTAAAGAGTATTATATTCTAAAGTTCACCTGGCTCCTGTGGAACACAATTTTCAGAAGAGCTTGTTGCATTGTGAAACTTAGCAAATCTCCAGCATGAGCAGAACCACTGTGCAGAAGGTCCAAAGATTAATGGAAGGGTCTGAGCACAGGTACAACACTACATGGAAAAAAACACAACTGCTGGTTTCTGTACTTAGTGCAACATTTGCAAGGATTGTGTGCTCAGGCACAAGCTATAACGAATTAAAGAAGTCCAGACAGGAATTTGAATGACTGGATCACCACAGTCAAAAAATCATGTGGTTTATGGGGTTTGGCTCTTTAATTAATCTCATTCTCTAGACAAGAAATTCTGGGGGAGTAAAAATTTCAAAGAACCACTCAGACTGTGCACAGACCTGACAATAAGGTACATATTTCCTTGATGAGGTGATGTGATGGTATTTGCCAAGCCCTTTATGTAACCTCTACCCATTCTCTAAGAATACACTAAAAGGGCTAGAGTTTTTAAAAATCAATTTCTCACTAATATCTGTGTTTTAAAGGGAAAAGTTGGAATGAAAAATATTCATGGTATAAAATATTGTCGTTTCTTTCATCAGGAGAAAGTTATTCTTCTGCATCTCCATTGTTGTCCATAGGGTATACTCTGAACAATCTGGACATTTGGACATCCAGTGGACCTGGAGATTGTTAGCATTAGGAGATAACTTGAAATTAGTTTCTCATAAACTAGCCAGATTTTGATGTGTTTTGAGACAGCCAAAAGATTTTCTGCATCAGTTGAGTATGAATAATTTTTGTTCTAACTCATGTCCACATCAGCTTAGCAAATTATTTTGAATAGTCTATAAAGAACATAACTAGACATGTAAGAATACACATACTTTAACTAAGTATACATATCACCAACCTTTTGACTGACAGTTTGCGGCAAGAACCTCTCCATTCCTTTCAGGATATATTTGTTACTTCAGAAATTGATACAGAGCAAGAAAACAAACAGTTTTATACACCCCATTGATATTCTGCAGGCTTAAAGCATATAGCTCTGTAGAAATCGTGTAATCTCCACTTGTTTATTTAAAAAACATGAGGACAAAAAAACCTAGGTACAGATATAACAATCAGTTCATTTATTATGTCTGAGATTCTTCAAAGCTGAATTATAAAGTGAGTATCCTATCGCACTACAAATCCTAAATGTCTGTTATATGAATAAAAAACAGTTATTAAACAAAATAAATAAACCGCAGTGCAAAACTGGAGCCATATTAAGTTCATCACTCAACATAAGAACTCAACATGAGCACTCTGAAAGTCAGGTTCACAGTCCATCATAATGTAAATGAGTCCATTAACATACAGGTTTGTATAGATCAATAAGCCTCTAGGACTAGTTAATACAAAACTACCTAAAATTTATAGCATCAGCACAAAGTTTAGAGGCATCTGTCAGAGGATGCAATAGCAGAGAATGTTGAATCCTGAATAGCAGGGCGCTCAAACAACATGATTGAACCTATATTTTCATTTGACACTTACACAGGCAGTGTATGTTCATAGATATTTAATGGGTCAGGGAAAATGCGTTCAGACGCACCTCCACACAGGCCATCTGCTGCAGGAACCTCTCTTCCTGAAGTGTGTTCCCTCCCAAAGCACTTGTGTGCACAGGGGAGGCATTAGCTGATGTTCACTGATGGTCTTGTTTCTAAGATTTCCACCTGAACTCACGTAGATGGATGAAATTCTGTCTTTTGCACTACAAACAAAGGAAAATCATTACCTTGGGAGGTGTAATTGAAGTGGGACTTGAAGTGGAGGTGGGACTACAGTTAAATGCCACATTAAGGAAAAGGCCATGGTCTGTAAATTCAAAGGACGTCCATGCAAAGCTGTTATAAATACTGGACCACAGAGTCAGTACTCAGTGACATCAGTGAGACAAAGTCAATAATAGCAAATAAACACAATGTGACTTGTAACCAAATCATTATGACATAGTTGTCATTAGTGAAACTTGGTGGGACAAATCCCATGACTGGAGTGCAGCTATCAATGGCTATAGGCTGTTCAGAAGGGACAGGCGAGGAAGGAAGGGCAGACGCATTGCCCTCTATATATCAAGAAAGGGATAGAGTGTGAAGAACTGTCTCTGAAGAATAGCCACGAGTGGGTTGAAAACCTATAGGTAAGAATTAGAGACCAATGCAACAAAGGGAATTTTGTGGTCGGTGTCTACTACAGGCCACCCGATCAAGGGGAGCCTATGGACAAAACCTTCTAACTCCAGCTACGTGAGGCATTGCACTCGCAGGCTCTTGTCCTGCTGCCGGACTTCAACCATCCCGACATCTGGTGGAAAAGTAGCAGGGCAAGCTGTAGGCAATCCAGGAGACTCCTGGAGTGCATCGAAGATAAATTGTTAAGAAAGATAATAGACAGCTCTGCCAGAGGAGATGTGATACTGGGCATGATGGTTACCAACGCAGGTGAGCTAATTGAGGACTGGAGGCAGCCTGGGCTGCAGCAATCATGCACTGGTAGACTTCACAGTCCTGAGGGATATGGGTCAAGGGAAGAGTAAAGTCAGGACCCTGAATTTTAGGAAAGCAAGCTTCCAGCTCTTCAAGGAGTCAGTTAATAGGACCACCTGGGAAAATGCCCTCAGGGGCAAGGGAGCAGAACAGAGTTGGCAGACATTTAAGGATGCTTTCCACACAGCACAAAAGCTCTCGATCCCCAGGTGTAAGAAATTAAGAAAGGAAAGCAAGAGACCAGCATGGCTGAGTCGAGAGCTCCGGGTCAAACTACAGGGCAAGAAGGAAATGCACAGGCAGTGGAAGCAGGGACAGGTATCCTAGGAAGAGTATATGCTACCTGGTTGTGTAGGGATGGGGTCAGGAAGGCCAAGGCACAGCTGGAGCTGAACATGGCAAGGGACACAAAGAATAATAAGTAGGGTTTCTACAGGTATGCCAGCCAGAAAAGGAAGGTTAAAGAGTGTGTATGCCCCCGATGAACAAGACTGGCAAACTGGTAACAACAACCAGGGAGAAGGTTGAGGTATTCAACAACTCCTTTGCCTTGGTCTTCACTGGCAATCTTGCTTCCCACACCTCTACAGTGGATGGACTGCAAGGCGGGGACTGGGGGAGAAAAATCCCTCCCACTCTAAGAAAAGATCAGGTTCATGTCCACCTGAGGAAGAGGAACATACAGAAGTCTATGGGACCTGAAAAGATGCATCCCAGAGTTCTGAGGGAGTTGGCAGATGTATTGCCAAGCCAACCTCCATGATATATGAAAAGTCATGGCAGTCAGGTGAAGTCAGGTGACAGATAAAAAGGGAAATATTGCACCCATTTTTAAAAAAGGGTAGAAAGGAGGACCCTGGGAACTACTGCCCTGTCAGCCTCACATCTGTGCCTGGGAAGATCATGGAAAAGTTCCTTCTAGAAGCTATGCTAAGGCACATGGAGGACAGAGGCGTAATTAGAGACAGCCAGCATGGCTTCACCAAGGGGAAGTCTTGCCTGACCAACCTAGAGGCCTTCTATGATGGAGTGATGACATCAGTGGACAAGGGAAGAGCTACGGATGTCATCTATCTGGACTTCTGTAAGGCCTTTAACATGATCCCCCACAACATCCTTCTCTGTAAATTGGAGAGAGATGGATTTGATGGGTGGAGTGTTCGGTGGATGAGGAACTGATTGGATGGTTGCATCCAGAGGGCAGTGGTGAATGGCTCAATGTCCAGATGGAGACTGGGGACAAGTGGTGTCCCTCAGGGGTCCATATTGGGACCAGTACTGTTTCATGTCTTCATCAATGACTTACTGGTATTGAATGCACCTTCAGCTAGTTTGGAGATAACACTACGCCGAGTGGTGTGGTTGACACACCTGAGGAACAAGCTACCATCCAGAGGGACCTGGACAGGCTAGAGAAGTGGGCCCGTGTGACCCTCATGAGGTTCAGCAAGGCTAAGTGCAGGGTCCTGTTCCTGGATCAGGGCAGCCCCCAGTATCAATACAAGCCAGGGGATTAAGGGACTGAGAGCAGCCCTGCCAACAAGAACTTGGGAGTACTGGTGGATGAAAAGATGGACACAAGCTGTCAATGTGTGCTCACTGTCCAGAAGTCCAACTGTATCCTGGGCTGCATCAAAATAGGCATGGCTACCAGGTTGAGGGAAGTGATTCAGCCCCTCTACTCCACTCTGGTGAGACCCCACCTGGAGCACTGTGTCCAGCTCTGGAGCTCTCAGCACAGGAAATAGGTCTAGAGGAGGGCCACAAAGACGATCAGAGGGCTGGAACATCTCTCCTATGAGAACAGGCTGAGAGAGCTGGGGTGGTTCAGCCTGGAGAAGAAAAGACTCCAGGGAGACCTTCTTGATGCCTTCCAGTACTTCAAGGGGACTTATAAGAAAGATGGGGCAATCTTTTCATCAGGGCCTGTTTCAGTAGGACAAGGGGTAATGGATTTCAGCGAAAAAGGAAAGACTTAGACTAGACATAATGAAGACATTTTTTACAATGAGGGTGGTAAAACACTGGAACAGGCTGCCCAGAGAGGTGGTAGGTGTCCCATCCCTTGAAACATTCAAGGTCAGGTTGGACAGGGCTCTGAGCAACCTGATCTACTTGAAGATGTCCCTGCTTATTGCAGGGGGGTTGGACTAGGTGACCTTTAAAGGTCTCCTCCGATCCAAACTATTCTGTGATTTTATGATTCTATGGTGCTATGTTTAAAATTTCCAGTAAAACTTTTACTATATGACCATGGAAATATTTCTGCGAGTTTTCAGGATTATGCATGAGGGCTGCAGATTAGCAGAGCGGGTAGGTAGTTGCTAAAATGGAACAGATCCCTTAAGGGTAGATGCAGGTACTTCAGTCTCCCTCCTTGGTAAGGACTCAGTGTGTTCCTTCTCTATGTACCACAGTGATTGTCCTTCATTTAAATGGTAGACGTGTCTGTTGTATACCTGTTCAGTGGTTTGATGAGCAGGGGTGAAAAGACACATTTACATAAAGACACAGTAAATGCGCTGCTGTCAATCATTACTGTTCCTGGAGAATGAGGGTTCAGACTTTTGCTGGTGACAACTCCGGTTTTACAACTTGGAGGGCTGCTCATTGATGCAGTCCAGGCACTTCCTCTGTATGGAGAATTGCTGGTCTTGAGAACTCATAATCAGTTCATTTGCCTACTGCTGAGCATCTTCTCACTGCCCAACAAGTTACCACACAGTCTTGAACCTGACACCACAAACACCCTGTTTCCCTCTTGTCAGTAAGACTTTCACAGGCCAGTGGCAGGGCTCGACCAAACGTCCTAGCAAACTGCTAGCATGAACAAAAGAAAAAATACTTGGCTTTTTTTTTCAATTAGTTGGCATTTTTGATCTTTTTTTATCTTCTTAAAATGAATGATGCTGTAATCATATTATTGTTACTTTGAACAAATAGAACTTTTCTACTATATATAAAGTGATGTGTAATATTATGACACCCCAGTTAATCTAAATTGTATTAACAACTGGAATGATTTTAAGTAGCTTGTTGCTAAAACATCACTGAAACTAATTAAAAATACAGGAACAGTCCTTCTTTGTGGTTTAATGAGTACTGTGAAAGACTGAAAGTCATTTCTAGATGAGTACTTCTATTAACTTCTATTTTGTGGCTTCCAAGAATATATAAAGTACAATAATATTTATCTAATATTGCATTAATTAACAGTGAACAAAATTACAAAATTCTGGAAATAGAATACTACAGTGAATGGCAATGAGGGATATGCAAGGAATTATTAGCAGAGACAACTGAAAATGGCGAGGATTTTCTTTTTCTCTCTCAAATCCACTGTGCGGGAGGAGGAAAGCAGAGAGTGACTTTCCAAACTGTGGAATTTGTATGGGGGAGTTTGTTTTGATTTTATGTCCTATTTAACTCACATTTTTACAGAAGATACTTCTGAAAGCCATTCAGAAACACATATTTTTAACGAGATATAGTCAGTGTTAATGAACATGGTTTAACAGGAAAAAAAATTAAAAAAATTTGAAATCTTAGAAGTTGTGTGATGAGCATCCAGTATTTTACAGCTCAGAACAAGGCAAATGGCATTCTTATTCTAACTTACAGTATAACTATAAATATCTGGAATGTCTCAAGGCTTGAAAAGTGCTGTGGAGAATTTCTTTATCTGCATGCAAATGATCAGGAGAATTATTTCCCTAATTACAGTTCAAGCATCTGGTTACAATATGCATGCTGAAAAGTAGAAAGGTAAACTGTGATCAATGTGATTTTTAAATATACTGATAAAGAAAGGATTAAGATTCATCTTTAAAGGAAATTAGCTAAAAAGACCAACCAACTTACATTTGTGAAGTGAATCATATCACAAGGAATAAGTGTCTGTGGGATCAGAACAATACAAAACTTAATGGCAGTAGTAGTATAACAGTAAAAGAAGTCAGAACTTCCATATCATAAGAGAATGGTCAGAGATAAAAGATAAAATCTTCAGTTCTGAAACAGCCTGGCCTGCAACTTTGCGCATGCATTATTGCACATACTGTAACTTTCCGACAGTGTTTGTTTTCACACAGTCTGCGGGCAGGAAGCATATGAGTAACCAACCAAATTTCATCCGTTCTGCCTCAGCTACTGACCCACAGATGATGTTTTAATTTAAATAATTTTTATATGTGTGGTATTTCTGCTCCTTTTTTTTTCATCTTGGTTAATTTGTTTTGCATTATGCTGAAACATATCCTCTGCTCAGAATACAGGGACACCTTACCAGTTGACAAGCCAGTGCGCTGAGGCAATCACTGATGTTCAAGTTGTGTTCTTTGAGGTACTGGTGGTCTACTATAAATGGAAATGAACATTTAATACTTTCAGTGGCAATGACTCTGCTATGTGCTACTTGAAGTATTAATAAGCCAAGACATAACAGAAGAAATATAGTCCACACAACAGCATGATCTGATGGTACAGAAGGAAAGCTTCTGACGCATTTCTCTGGTGTAGTAGGATTCATCCAACCTTGTTTTAGGCATCTGCAATATAGTTGCTTAGGTGCAAGCTTTAAATTTATCTGACTTGAAAGCCAACTGAGAGAAATCTTTCTTTTTAAGGTATCATTTATCTGACTTATTTTAGCTCTGTGTGTTAGGATGATTTGAATTATATATTCCAAGAGGTTTTCCTCCAGTGATATAACAGGTCTAGAGAACCATTTCATATTTGATTAGGAGAAATGAATCCTATTCACTGTTTTACTTAACAAATTGTCTCATTGTATATGTACACACAGCTAAGCAAAAGAGAGCCAAGGAGCAACCTTTTCACTTTATTTAACATATTGTCTCTTTTTGGAACTGCTCCTGCAAGGTTTTCTTTTTTCAACAGCTGTGCTTTAGATTTAGTTCTCCTGCCCTCCAAAGTCCCTACAACACTATTACAGAAAGGCTTTGTCTTTCAAGCAGCGTTATACTTCACCCCAGTTTTGTGACACATGCTATGCTTCACACTATAAACAAATACCACTCTGATAAACAGCTATGTAGCCCTCTCATTATTTCAGACATTACAAATGCAAAAAGCACACAGAAAATAAAAGTACTTTGGGGGCATACAATGTCATACAGGGTCCAGAAAAAACCAAGAGCCTAGTCTGCTTTGGAGGGGAAGAACTAAACAGCCTGAGGTAAAAGAATCGGCACTATTTGACTTTAGGGCTAAGGATCAGTCCCTGACAGTTTTTATTTAGCACCAAAGAGACTGCTGTAGTCACTGTCCTTAGTTAGGTTATCCATTAAATGGCATCAATTTAATGTATAACCAAAGTATCTATCACTACGCAAATCTTGATTCTTTTCCCTATTTTTTTCTGTCAAAGAAAATAGGAATTGTCAAAAAGGGTTCTGAATTCAATTCTTCTTGTATGTTTCTAAATTTTTTTTGCTGTTCATGTTACTATGATTACTATTATTATGATTATTTTCCAATAATCATAACTCACCAAATGAGTTGCCTTAAAAGTGTTGAGTGCAAGACAGCCTTCTGCATTGCTTCAGCAAAGAATTTTGATAAAGAACATTTTGCAACAGTCTTCAGTGCATGTGAAATCTTCACTGTAAAATAGTTTAAATAGTCCTGCCTTGCTCCCAGCAGCCCAGCCTGGGTTCCCAGGCACTTGTGTGACAAAGGCAGAACATGTGCAAGACCTTGGTGCACATTCTTCCTTACCCTGGACAAAAGCCGAAGCATATGGACAGTAAGGAGACAACGCAGCACGTCAGAGGCTCAGCAGTGCACTGGGCAACACCAGTGCCCTGCCAACATGCGAGGTTATCCATTACCAGCTCAAAACCTAGGCAGACTTACACAAAATCCAGCAGAAAGACTGAAGAAACTCTAGAACAGAGTAATACCTGAATCGGCTGTGTGTTTGGCATTGAAGCTTATGACACAGGCAGTTCATCACAAACTATCGTTGTGCCATGATGTAGAGTGGGGCCCCGTCTCAGGCCTGTTGTGTTTTGAAGGGGTGCTATGAATAACATACCCCCCATGGCTTGAAACATCTCCATGTAGTGACTTGAGTATCTTGCAACAAAAAATAGACTTCCCAAGTATAATAACGTCTGTCATAAAAACTACTCTTCTAAATAATTTGGTGTACCTTCTACTTCCCTGTGAATATATCATAAACTACGGTGAAAAAAAGTAAAATCCTAAAGTAGATAGGTAAAATTTTAATTCAATTTTTAAATGCCGACTTGTAACAAGTTTGTTGCAAGGAAACAAATGTCATATTTCCCATTTACACTGTGATAGTGAATCAACACATTACTATATTATTGTTCTTTGCTGCTTCAGATTACACATATACGATCTAACAAATTAGGTTTTCATGGCTAAGAAACCCAGGCCTTATTTAATCACATATTCAAAACCCCAGTTTGATTTTCTGTCTGGGTCCCCAGGAATACTGTGACTTGGTGTCGGGAAAGATAAATGTGGAAAGAAAATCTTACAGACTGCTTTTGGTGAAACAACAGTATTTAACCTACATGCCATAAAATCAAGCTGTACTTTATTCAAAGCTGGAATATGTTTGCATACTTGATCAGCTTCATCTCACTTGGTCTAGTTTTCCATGCACTAGAAACAACTCACGTATTTACATTTTAAATTTCTTTTAGTTTAAGAAAACGAGAAACAACAAAGCAACAGAAAATAAAATCAAGATCCTTTGTCAGGAAATACAGACATTATCTGCTAAAACTACATTATTAATGGAAAAGAAGACACAGAAGACAGGAACACAGCATGTAAGAATCTGAATAACTAACAAATTTCTTTTACCTCTTTAGTATAACTTTCTCAGGCTTTATGGTATGCATATATGTTCCCCAAATCTGTTCCATCCAAACTCTTAAATAAATGCATATGAAATGAATAAACTTAAACAACTGCAGATGCCAGCTGGCTTTGTATTTCAGGTCTAGTTGTGACAGCAATGGCTATTTTCTTAGTGATCTTGGTCTTCACATGCTAAATTTAACAATTGTTGGGGTACAGATCTTCAGCTGTAAATTATCATATTTTCATTTAAGCCAGTAGCTAGGACAATTTAATTTATCTGAGCATTCCCAAAAGTCCATAAGGAGCTGTTACAGCAAATCTGGAGACTGAGTCAAGTCCCTAAAGTGTGTAATGAATAGATTTAATCAACTCAAAATACAAATCTCAAGGCAAATTAGTTATAAACAATTTCATATTGATAAAGAAGAAATGAATAGTCAAACACCGCAGGAAGAAAATGAACACAATGTACTCCAACACACAGTAAAATGTAGAATTACTCACTGTTTTGCTGTCAAATATGCAGTTGGCTTTGTCAAATGTCCAACTGGCAATGGCTCTGGAGGGGACAGGATTTTTCCTTTGGTTTTCAGTACCAAATGTCAGCTCCTTCACTCTAAATTTTCCCATTTTTCTTTTCAAATGCGTAAAATTTCTACTATCAGAATTAGCATATAGGTCACAGCAATGAAGTAGTTAAATCACTCTGCTGGGAATACATCAATCAGATGGAGCACTTAGAAAAACATTAAACTTTTATTTTTTATATTCTCTCTAGGATATATTTTACAAGAATTTCTGTGTGCTGATAAAACCACTCCATCCAAGGAAAAAATTGAAGCCATATTTCTCTGAGAGTGTAGTTTTGATCTCTGGAAATGGAGTTTTGTAAATAAAGCATAATTGAGACCATGTCATTCTTCAAAAATAAAAGGAAAGGAAAACAATCAAGTTTTCTCTCACAGTGAAGCCAAATGTTAAAGCTGCCTAAGCCTAGGACAGCATCTTTCAGTACTTACTTAAAAAACATATTTCCTATTTTCTGATAATGTTACCTGAAAAAGGTGTCATTTGTTTGGCACCGAGACCAGAAGTATCACTGGGCTCTTCTAAGTGAGGTTTCAGGAGCCTAGAGATTTTATTTATCCATCAATGAAAACTGATTAAGCTCTGGATTAAAAAATGGAAAACATGCATCTGGTTATCCTGCAACATAAATCACCTGCGACATCACCTTGTCAGCAATAGCAATTAATTGTCATTCTACTGAGAAATCTTTCCCTACTACAGGAAGGGATGTAAATGGCACCAAAGTAGGGGGTGATGCTGACAGAAACAAAGTTCCAGAAGTCATGATTGCATACTTATATGCTCAGACACAAAGTTCTCTTTTCAAGTGATTTGAACATTCAGGTAGCTTTTTTGTAGTTTGGTTTTGTTTTGTTTTTTTTTTTTTTTAAGTAGAATACAGATAGTTTGAAATTCTGTTGACAGATCATAGGTGTTTGAACACCTTTAGGAATTAATGCTGTCTTATGAAGCTGGGTACTTCACCCCATAAACAATGAATTACAAATCAAAACACATGCCTCAATTAAAGCAGAATTTTAATTGCCAGCCTTAAGTGTTCAGACTTGCATGCTTAAACTAAAGCAAATACTTAAAATCAGGAGTAAGATCCAGAATTAAGAATTTTGGTCATGAGTTTTTCCTTTTCACCAAAGAAAATATTCATTTCAGGTACACATCAATACTTGTACCACTGAAAAAAATGCTAGACGGTCCAAGCGAAAAAAAAAACACTTCCAGCTCTCTTCTCATAGTGTTTGAATATCTGTGACCCTCAGAAAAATTTAAGCAATGCTAGAAATGTTCATCCAAATCTGAGGCAAATATTTTCCATTTATTCTTTCAAAGTGCCAGGAAAATGAAATTCCCTTTGTTAATTACATATTTAATTGGTGAATTTAACACAAGTTCTGCTTTTTAATGCAAGACTAAATCCACTGGGAAGGCATTGTGAAAGAGACACTCTAAAGTGGCAGACTGTGTTGTGGGGAGCTCTAATGTTAAGACAAATCACCACTGCAGCCCCATTGATGGTAGTTTCTTCAGAAAATTACCATTTATCTCAAAAAGTGCCATGTTACTAGATGAGAAAGAGGACCAAAAAAAAAAACCCCAAAAACCCAAACCCTTGGAAACCTTGCAACAAATTGCCGAAGTCTGATAGTAGAGCCACGTCTTCCTGCTGCTGCTGCCACACATCCCACAGAACATACGTAATATATTTCTCCACTTCTTTGCATGCTCCACTAAATCTAGATGGAATACAAATAAACTGGGATCAATCCCATAGTTTCTGTTTGTTTGTTGGCTTGTTTTATTTTGTTCTTGAAGTACACCAAGGATCCTAGCAACCCCATTTTGGACAGGAGCTATATTGTCCTCAGATGAGTGTGCTGTTTTCAGTTCATGAAATTGGATTTGCAGTAATTCAGCTGTGTCTATCTCAGTCACCCTGCAAATTGACTCACTGTTCAACCATCTAGAATTATTTTGGCAAACAAACTTTCACTGCAAAACATAGATCATGAAACTTAGTTGTTTCAAAAGACAAGCTCTGGCCCTTGTTTCTAGAGTTCTGAGCACTTGCTAAAGTTTTAAGTCACCCCTCTAGAGACGAGCATATCTGCATTCCACTTCTAAAGAAGATTTTATCTTTCTGTACTTTGTGGTTTCCATTTTAGTCTGAGTACAAATGGAATTTAAAAGTTAGATTTTGAATTTCTTCCTGAATAGGAAGAACCATGCAGCTGTATCAGACATGAGAGGTGTTTGTTCTTTTTTGTTCCATTATTTATTGCAACCGTGGAAAAGATTTATGTTAACTTTAGTTATATAGCTACTTCGTTGTTCACAGAATAGTTCTGATTATTTTGTTACTGTTTTCCAGAGCAGCCAGTATGGTTGCAGTCTCAGTGTGTGTTAGGACTGACTTAGAAGCGATAGCAATCAGGAGCACTCAAGTAATAGTGCTATGATTATCAGACTAAACACTATATTTGAATCCCTATTCATTCCAAATAACACCATGAGATGTGACTTGAGATGGCTGGAGATTAATTTGGGAGGATATCTTTTTATTCTGAACAAGAATGACTTCCAAGCTCTAGTCAGAAAAGAACCCAACCAAACAAACCAGGGAACTTACCTTTCCCAACTTAGATTGCAGAACACCACTGATTAAGACAAATGGGCTAAAGGCAAATTAACTAGTTGGGTTAACTAAATCTCAGTAAACAAGAAAGTCGGAGAAAAAATGTTATTTTGGCAACATAAGAGATCACGTACGTGCATTGACATTTTGGTACACAAGGGTGTCAAATTTTTCTGTGACCTGAAAGTTAAAAAAAGCACAGACAAGTGGAATTGGTGTGGTGACATATGATGGACTTCTCAACCATAAAACCTGAGACTGACCACATTACAAACTAAGATATTAATCCACAGCAGTCAGTTGTCAGTCACAAATCCAATGTAATTGTTCAGACAATATAAGAAGTATTTATATGTCAGTAGCCTGAAGGTCTAGATTGTACTAAGTTGCAACAGTTTATTAAAAAAACTTTCATATTCCTATCAATCTGTCATTTGTTTCAGGTTGCTGCAATAAGAAGAGGTTAACCCAAATGCACAAAATCTCATGTGAGAAAATTTTTCTTACTTGTAGAGTTCATCAACCTGATGAGTTTGCGCTTCAGAAATCTAAGGCATTAAGATGGGACATTAAGAGAGGGAACATAAAACCATTTTGTGGATTCATCTTGCAGTGAGACCTAACCTGACCCCACCTTTACAGCCATAGAGACACTGCTGGTTTTGATAAAAATTTCAAGCAAATTTAGGATGATGATCATTCTGTAGGAGTTTGGTGCCTGTTGCACTATTTTGCTGAGGCTCACCCCTCAAACTGCCTGAAGAAGCCAAGTATTACCTTCTATTTAATACTATATTCCCAGCAATGTCATTGATTCCTCATGGCTCTAACATCAAAGCAAACAATTATAAGTTTTTATTTTCTTTAGGAAAAGATCTGCCATTACATGAAAACTTAATAAAAGCTTCTGAAGAGGACTTCTTTGCCCAACAACACATTTTAGCCTTTTTGAAATAGTGTCTCTTTATATAAAACGATGTTCTTTTTTTCTTATTACAGGAAACCAAAAGCTGTAACTACGAAGCTGTGGTCCAATAACAACATCTCATCTGTTATTTTCAAAAATGTATGTTAAAGGACAAGTAATAAATAGAAAGAATTGAGAAACATTGAACATTCTGAGCTTTGAAAGGATTTAGTGAGTTTTTCTCTGGCAACAGTACAGGATATGTGTTTTTGCTTGGAGTCTTTGAAACTTTGAGGTTCTAAACAGGTTAACATTAAGTCAGAAGACAACCTGAATCCTGTCTAAAACACTTTAATCTTTCACCCACATTCTACCAGCCAGAATAACATCATCAGCTTGAAAAGATCTTTAGTCACAGTTAGTAAAGAAAAGCAAAAGTCTATTTCACTTACCAAAGACAGTATGATTTTTCTTAGATTCATTTTTGCATCTTCCTAATGTTTTAATAGATGTTGAAATTAATAAATGTTTTATATTCCTGCAAATACATGCACAAATATCACTTGTATACCTCCTCCTTTGCCAAGCAGAGTCAAGTATTTGAGGGCAAATTTTAAATCTGCTTTGAGATTTTGAGGGTTTCCCTGGAAATCTGCAGTGTGCATGATCTTCAGAACATGCTAAAGTTATCTTATCAGCAATTCACTCTCACAGAAATTTTTCAGATGAGAAGAAGAAAATAACATGCATATGACAATCACTGTAAGTCAGATATCATTTGTAATAGGAGTCTGGGGCAAGGAACTGCGAAGCAGGAAAACATTATATGTTTCACTGGTAGAATCAATTTAGATGATCTAAGCAGAGAGAAAAAGGATCAAAGAAGAGGGTCAGAAAGCCAGCTGAAAAGAAATCATTATAGCCCATGCTCAAACAGATAAGTTAAGAAGCAGCTTTTCACAGGAAAATAGCAACAACTGCCTGGTGGAGAAGCTGAAGGACACCTTCTAGCCTTCCTTCTGACCTTCCTCCCATAACAGCTTATTGTGTAGGCTGCAGTGGGAAAATAACAATTTCCTTGAGTACAGGTGTCATCACATATTCTTCCTGGCAATAGGAGCAAGCATATCGTTTGGCTTTAATTATCACTGTCACCTGAAACTCTTTTTTGGCTAAATGAATGTAATGTACTGCACTTTGTTTAGTAGTATTGCAGAAGGCAAAAACAAACTGGAAGAAAGACGTGGGGAGAGCAAAAAGTGGAAAAGGATAATAAAAACAGGTGTAGAAAGGATAAAACTAGTTCAGCTGCTTAGAGAGATGAAACTGGAGAAAGGCATTAGAAGAGAGGAAAAGACTTCCCTAAAATGTGCAGTGCACATGTCCGTATCATGAGCATACTCGCTTGTTTGAGACACCATGGCCCTCTAGTGCAAAGTGTTTCAAAAAGGATAAATTCTGATACATTTTGTTACCTCACAAAAGATTCCAGTGAGCAATCATCGTAAAGATAGTGTAAAAACTGCAATAATACCTTTTTCAAAAGAGGGAACATAGAAGTAAGAGAAAAAGAAGCCTAAGAGACATATCACTAGAGATAACATCAGGAGAGATGAGGCATTCTGCAAGAAAGGAATGGCAGGAAAGAAATAAAAACTATTGTCATGGTGAGAAATAAAGAGGTAAGCACAAATCCATGTCTGTCAATTTGGACTATGAATTATAGAAATAGAAAAGACCCCGTGTGTTTAGGGGGTCTTTGGAATGTCCTTATCATGTATCTCAAATATTTTCATTCTTTTCCTTTAATTTTTTAATTTTTAATGGTTTAATTATTTTTTTAAGCCCAAGGGACTTCATAGATAAATCCCTTCTGCCCTTGATCCTTCAGTTGCTTTTATCAAATGACTCCTAGAAAATTCATATTTTCTCATGGTATGTCATGTACAAGTAAGTTCAATATGATGTAATCAGCTGAGAAAAAGTGGTGTTTTCTACCTGTTCTGAATTGCACAAATTCTGAGTATGCCAGGATAAATGTAACACACTATCATTACATAAACAGAGAAGTGAAATATCAAATTTACATTGTAATATTTTTAAGACAGCCCAACATAATTCAAATTAATGTAAATTCACATCTAATATCAACAGTTTTATTCTTCTACCATTGCTATTCTTAGGTTAACTCCTCTTTTTAGTTAAAGGACACCAAAACATCTCCTGTGAGATGTATCGATACATCTCCTTACTCTCCAGTAAGAGGATAGGACAGGTTGTACTGTAGCAACTTTTGGAATGTACTAATAGGATGGGAATAGAGGAAACATTAGTGAGAAGTAGTGGGTTTGGTCAAGATTTTATTTCCTTTTTGTTTTTTTAAAAGATTAACATATCAAACCGGTTGTCTTTTTTTAAATTGTCATCTTTGGGTTATTTTTCAGTTGTAGCTTTGGTTTTTAAGTTAGTGGTCTGAGTTGCAGAGGAAGTCAGTGCAAAGTTATCACTCCATGTCTGGTATGAACTATTCCTATCTTATCTTAGACTTTCTGAGCAGGTCTGGGCCAGACAGTGCTACACCTAGAAAGCAGCAGCTCAGATTTCATTATGCTATGGGATGTAGAAATGGATACCAGTTTTCCCAGTCTTGGGAAGTAGAGCTGTCACAGGAAAAAATTTTGGGACTCTGTTTTGTTCTAGGGCTTTCTTGCAGAGTAGCGCATTTCCTCTGGGTGTGCCTCAGAATCTGTGGCTCCGGCACTTAGAGTTTTCCAGCCTTGGGTAACAAGAAGGACATCCAGTCATGGGGTATGCATTTTCAGGCTTGGATCCTATAGGTACAGGGCCCAAATAAAAATAAAGCTGTCATCCTACCTGTGATGTCTCTGTGTTGCTCTCCCATTTTCAGCCTGAGGCAGCTGAGAAGCTGTCATTACCTACCACATGCCCCCCCCTAACTTTAAAATAGGAGTGATGGATGCTGCAAGTAATATAGTTATGAGAGCACAGATCTTACTGTGCTGCCAACCCTGCCTGAAAAACTAGGTAAGGGCTCTGACAGCAAGTCTGCACTGAACCTCAAGCCATCCCAGCAAGTTCTGGGGACTGTGACATGGCTCTACTTTATTTATCACAGCCTCAGGGCTGTATGATAATTCCCAGCCCTGCTCAAAATCTTAGCTACCCTACGTGCCGTAAGCTGCTGCCGCCCCACTGAATTCCTGTCTCACCTGAGTATTTCTCTTGCTCCAGCCAAATACGACAGTTACAGATTGTGGGAAATCCATGGCTTAGAAGTGGAAAATTTAAGTGGCTCTCAAGCACACTCGGATATCAAGAGCAGACACTGGAGTACATGATCAGAACATGTAAATTTGCACTGGGTCATGGAAACTTGTAATCACATTTAATACTTGTCTTTTATGTTGTGACAGAGCATGAACTATGCTGGCATCTCTTTTTTCTTTTCCTAAGCCAGATGTTAGAAGGAGACAAAGCACAAACAGAGACTAGTGCAGAACACAAAAAAAATGGTCTGTAAGTCTAAAATACAGCCAGTTCTGAGTCCAAACTCTTTTTTTGTGTGCTTTGCATTCATCTCCTTTCCTTACCTTTATAATACTCTTCTGAAAGCATGATTTCCTAAAGAATTTGTTACCCTTTAAAGGTCAGACAGGTGCGTGACCATCAGGCAAAGAACATTTGCAAAATAAGCTCCCATATGAATACACACACTCAAATGACGTGTCCATTTGTAGTCCATTCTTTCTCACAAGCAAGGCCAAAGTAAAGCAAGACTTCATGAAAAGGGAGAAAGATTTTCTATAATTTATAGATAAATATTATCATTAAAAGCAGAAATTAAGAACAGAATAAAGTTTTTTGAATGACTACTGCCAATTCTAACAGTAAATTTAGAAACTGTAAGAAAGAGGGCCAGGAGACTACATATCCCATGATTGATTTAACACAAGAGAAGGAGTGATGAGCATTAGAGGGGACAGACCTGACAGCAAACTGACCTACAGAAGGAGGAGAAGTGGCAGTTACCAAGAAGTGGAGTTAATAAGTTATAAAGTAGGAACGAGCTAGCCAGCTAGAAGTACATGGCTGGAAGTCTCAAGAAAATACTTTTGATGAAAGCGAACTAAGGAGAGAGAAGGATGATACATGTCAGTGGTGTGTAAAGGTTTATATCTGAACATATGAGCTGTTCATGCCCACTTTCCTTTAGTAATTTTCTGTCTTCATCAAGACAGTCTCCAAAAGACTGAACCAAGAGGTGATTTGGTTCTCGTTTCAGAAATATATCTGTCCATTTAAAAACAGCAGTAACAACAAAAGTAATAAAACTTCCACTGTCTCTTGGAAATACATGCATAAGGATTTCTCTTGTACATCTCCAATAAACTAGTCTAGAAAAACAAAGCAGTAAGCTTTTTACACAAATATTATTATTGGCTTTGAAAACAATCAGAAATAAAGTTGATAGCAAACTATTATGCTTTCATATGAGGATGCATAATAAAAAGGAGAAAAACACGAAAAGAGCATGAAAAGAATGCGGGTTTTTTTTCCTGCTTCAGAGAAAATTTTTCCTATTTAACAATAACAACCTAATTCATGGAGACAATATTGCATCCAATGTGCTTTATTTGAGCATATTCTCATTTCATGCTAAATGAATAATGCAAAGTAAAAATAGCAGTATTCCCATTGGTTGCTGAAGCCAATTACTTTTTTTTAACCTTTTCTTAAATGTCGAGCCCGTTAGTCTGCACAACTGCATCTCCTCTCAAAACTTGAGGGAGGGGGCGGGGAGGTGTCTTATACCCATAGTGCTGAGTTCTGTGTAAATTAAACCCTTTCTGGCACCATCAAAAACATTTTATGCTTTGTACATTTCCAGTCCTGCTGAAAAACAGTAGGTCTTGACTTAAAGCCAAGTCTGAACTTTTTTTTTTACAGCTGGATACCCTTGTGACTAACCACTCAGGAGTGATACTATTGTGTTCAGTGCCAAACCCCTACAACATGCAGATAGACGTGGTTTTTGTTTCCTTCGGTTTCTGCTAAACTGACATGCATTCCACTCTCCTGACAGAGGCCTTTTCAAGTGGTAATTTCTTTAAAGGCAAAGAAAAATCAATTCAAATTAAGGTAGGAGTGTGAGATCAAACTTTCTTATAATTTCTTGCAAGCAATAAGTCATTAAAAAGTTAATAACCTTAAATGGCATGGTATTTTGGTGATCACCACTGTGGCATTAAATTTAAAAAATGTGATTGTATAATCTGTGCTCATAGGTTAGACATTCGTGCTGCAGTGTTTTTTAACACACTCTGTCTCCTCCTGCTTATCCTGACCCTGAAACCAGCTGAGATGAATCCAGCACCAGCTGCCTGTCTGCCTGCCTGTCTTCCTGGGCATTGGACAGTTCTCACTGGTGGGACAAGCTTAATCTGCTGCTCCGAAAAATCCTCAGATCTCCTTTACACCCAGATCACAGGTAGTATAGATACAGGATGGGAAGTCTGTCACATAAGCCAAATGTCTTTTTTTCCTACTATTTCAAGGAGCAACATGAGATGAATTACAGTGCTGAGTATAAGTTTTAAATGAATCCCCACAGAAATTAAAGCACATGAACTCCACAAATTTTAAATAACTATTCTGTGATATCCAAGTAAATGTTGGGTTCTGTGGGACATAGGTCAGGAAAGGTCTTCAAGGGCAGCTATCAAGCATAAACATGGAGTGCCTCCTAACTAACACCCAAAGGACATAGTTGAAAGGCTGGCAAGCCTGGGCAGCTTGTCTTTCTGGGAGAAAGTTCCCATTGTCTTCTTGAGGTGGGAGAAGGTGAAGAAGACAAGCTGTACAGCATATAGACAGTTTCAACACTGTGATGTCTCTGTTGCAAAGTCCTGTGTGGCCTGCACCTGGTGATTTCTCTGAAACAAATCAAGCAGTATGTTTATGTAGACTTATGTAGACTGTTCCATATGGTAAAAAAAAAATCTTTAGGTTTGTAAGTGAAAGAAAGAATGCTGGAGAAAGGATTAGTGTACAGTGGTGTACAGTAAAGAAAGTAAAGAAAGACTTCTCCACTTATCAAAGGTATAAATATGACTATAAAGAGCAAGCTTATCTCTATACATAAGGGATTATTATGTACTCTGTTCACTTGATTTGATTTATATAAACATCGATAAGAAACAAGTCATACCCCAAAATATTGGCTTGTATAATCAATAAATAAAATAAAAGATAATGTTGTTATTAAGAATGATGTAGATTGTTTTATTAATGGATAGATGGGGCATGGGAAAATGATTAATCCATTAGAAGTCTTCGGCTCATGCCTTCATGGGCTTTGCTCAAGTGTTTAAAATATAGAACCTCTCTAACCATGCAAAAGTGTTCTAAATTATGAGACCAAATATGTTGTCATGTGTATGTATTGTGAGTACTGAAAAATGACTAAAGCCTTCAAATGACCACCAAAGAAAGTATATATCTATGGAAACACTCTTTTGTTACGTGTCTGCTTGAACATACCTCCAAGGTAGCTTTCTGTGACCTACTCTGTCTACTCATCACCACACCAGTGAATACATTAGGTGGAGTTTTTGGGATCTGTTCTTATGGACAACCATCACTACTTTTAGGAACAACAAATGGCACTCCATACTTCCATGGATATGATTGCCATTTCAGGGAGAAAAACAGAGGGAAATGTCCCTCTTTTCCATAAATATTCATACAAGGGATGCAGAAAATTTAACCTTATGTAATCTGGATGAGGCACATCTTTTTCCTTTCCTCCTTTCCTTTCCTTTCCTTTCCTTTCCTTTCCTTTCCTTTCCTTTCCTTTCCTTTCCTTTCCTTTCCTTTCCTTTCCTTTCCTTTCCTTTCCTTTCCCTTCCTTTCCCCTCCTTTCCCCTCCTTTCCCCTCCTTTCCCCTCCTTTCC